>CM030360.1:162250842-162445842 GCA_017893485.1 Hemerocallis citrina | reverse complement strand
CTAATGTGGAAAAATTATAAATCGTTGAGCTATTAATGTTTGAATGGATGTAGGATCTACTAAATGTAAATGTACGTTTTCTTTCCAGTACATATTTAGACCTTTTTTTGGCATGCACCGAATATGGCTTTCATGGACCACTAAATCTTGAATTTTGTATCATCACATTCCTTAGCAGCCCACTCATCCTATTAGATTTTAACTTTTTTAAACTTAAAACTTCTTGTAGCTTGTTCTTTATCCTTTTTATATCTTGCACTTAGTCAAAACTCGTGTAGTTTTATTTCCACACATGACATTATGTGATTTGGTAAATAGAGTATACTCTATCTTAATGCATTGCTTGATGCGTCTAATAAACTCTCCAAGCTTTTCCACTTGCATATAAATATTAAGTAATTATCTATTGATTATTTTCAACTTTGCGAGGATCACCAGTTATATCTCATTCATAAGTTTTTTTTATTTTTTTGCAGAACAACCAATAATGCACCTTGCTTCCTCATTTAATAGAGTCAAATTCACGTATGCACTTTATCTTTTATTCTAATTTGGATATGTATATGAAATATTTCTATATAATTAATAAAATCTTTTTCAATGTTTGATAAAAGAAGGAAAAAAAGAAAAACTAACAGAGTGAGTTTGCATACCTTGGATCATAACCAACAATTTTCTTTTCACATTTTCAACATTCATCGTCATAAAATTTAAAATTGACTTTTGTTGAATAGCCCTTGCATTCAATTTTTCATGAATCTCTACCATCTTTTACATTTACAATCCAAACTTTTGCAATGAGAATATATCACCTGGAATGCATTATATTAAATAAAGTTATAAAGTTTTGAATTTTTTTAATTAAAAAAAATAATTTTACTACCTTAAAAGACCTGTTGTTTCTACAATCAATAATTTCTTCCTCGTCCACTATTTATTACACATTATTACCCCTTTATTTCAAAATATAAAATAAAATCCAATGGCATGCTCAATATTCATTATTTGCTGATTTTTTAAGGACTTTTGAAGGAATGAATCTCATAATATCGTATTGCATATGGCTAAATGAAAAAGTGCTTCAAAATTCCAAGCTGTGCATTTGCTTAGTTTGGAAGAGCATGAAGAGGTTTCTTAGTGTTAGGAAGACAACAGGGGAAAAGTATCCCTCAAATTGAATCAAAATGACATATGATATGATATGACGCGATCATAAGCATATTGTTATGTTATGACCCAAATTGCTCTTAGGGCCCATTAGGCTTAGTATCTTCATATATGTAACAAATTAGAATCAAATAAAATACAATCAACATTTTGGCAAGTCTCTCTCTTACGGCTGCTGCCTCTCTTCTCCTTCTCTTCTCTTCCTCATCTTCTCAAACCCTAATAAATTGGTATCAGAGCCAAATACTCCTACCCCCAAATCCCCACCATCGTCTTCTTCCTTAAATCTAGGGTTTCGAATTTCCACTTCGATTCCATCAAAATCCATTAACAACAACGTCAACCTCGCATCCGATCGCGACTCCTTCTTAGCTTCAACTTCCTTCCGCCACCTTGCTGAACTGGACCAGCGTTGTTTTGTGATAGCCAGATCAGATCGCCGGAGATTGTGGTTCCATTGCCGGAGACTGCGGCCATTGCTGAGACGGGAAGGATATCAAGGAAGGTTTGACTTTTGTGATTTGAGTAATTAAATTTTGGGAAAAATTTTGGAGTTTTGTTGAATTGGGTTCAAGAAATTTGAATGGATATGTCAGAAAAATATGATATTGAGAAGTATGATGGAAAGACAAGTTTTGCATTATGGCAAGTGCGTATGGCAGCAATTTTGTCGAGCCAAGGCGTTAAGGATGCCATTTTTGGTCGGGAAAATTTGATTGATGCGGTGGCGGATAAGAGATGAAGAGAGATGGATGATAAAGTGCTCTCTATTATCCAATTGTGTTTGAGCGATTCGACATTGCAAGAGGTCCTATTGGAGAAGACCGCTAAGGCTTTGTGGGAGAAATTGGAGAACATTTACATGAAGAAGTCTCTCACCAATCGACTGCGGTTGAAATTACGCCTCTACACCCTTCGCATAGTTGAAGGTACATCAATTTCCAATCATATTACGAAGTTTGCATCTATTTTGAGTGACTTAAGTAAGATTGATGTTAAGGTAGAGGATAAGGACCAAGCCCTTTTGTTATTATGCTCATTACCCGCATCATACAAGGCTTTTAGAGATATGTTGATTTATAGTAGAGATAAAATTTTTGTAGAGAATGTTAAGAGAAATTTGCAAGCTAAGTTGCACATTGATAGTGAAATGACCAATAATGAGAAAGGGAGCCAAGGTGTTGGTTTAGTTGTTGATTGAGGTAGGTCATGGGACCAAAACTCGAAAGATATAAGGACCCGTTCGAAGTCTAGGCATAAGAATTTGACGTGCAACTATTGTAAGAAGAAGGAACACATTAAGGCCGATTGTTTCAAACTTAAAAATAAACAAAAGCCGGATAGTAAAGGTTCTTCTTCGGAGGAGGCCAATGTGGCCGAATGTGACACGGTTGATACTCTTTGTGTGATAGATACTAATGTTGATGATATACATTGTTGGGTGATGGATACGGGTGCTTCGCAATACATGACTCCGAATAGAGATTGGTTTGAGACTTATGAGCCTACGGATGGCAAGGTTCTCATGGGGAACAACAATATATGTAAGGTTGCCGGAATTAGTTCGGTGACAATTAAGTTCCATGATGGAAAGGTCCGAAGGTTGACGGGTGTGAGGCATATACCCGATTTGTCTAAGAATTTGATTTCTTTGGGCTCTCTTGAAGAAAAGGGGTGTAAGTTCCAAAGTGAAGATGGAGTCCTTAGAGTCTCTAAAGGGGCTCTCACAATCATGAAAGCGAAGAGAATTGGAACTCTTTATTTTCTACAAGGTTCCACGGTCACGGGCTCGGCTGCCATTGCACGTTCGGGTACTATGTCGGATGAGGATGCTACTAGGCTCTGGCATATGAGATTGGGGCATATGAGCGAGCGAGGAATGACCATTTTGAGCAAGAGAGGCTTGTTGTGTGGCCAATGCACGGGCAACTTGGAGTTTTGTGAGCATTGTGTATTTGGCAAGCATAAGAGGTTGAGCTTCTCCACGGCCATTCATTCGACCAAGGAAAGACTGGACTACATCCATTCAGATCTTTGGGGACCTTCTCGTGAGCCTTCCAAAGGTAATGGTTCTCGTTACATGCTTACTTTCATTGATGATTTCTCAAGGAAGGTTTGGGTTTATTTCTTGAAAGAGAAAAGTGATGTGTTTCGCACCTTCAAAGAATGGAAGTCACTTTTGGAGAACCAAACGGGAAGGAAAGTTAAGAGGTTGAGAACCGATAATGGTTTGGAGTTTTGCAACCGTGAGTTTGATAATTTTTGCAAGGCCGAAGGGATCGTTCGGCACAAGACGGTGGTCAACACTCTACAACAAAATGGTGTTGCAAAAAGGATGAATAGGACACTACTCGAAAGGTCTAGAAGTATGCTTTCAAATGCGGATTTGGGTAAGGAGTTTTGGACAGAAGCCATTAACACATCTTGCTATTTGGTAAATCGATCTCCTACCACTTCAATTGAGTTGAAGACACCCGAAGAAGTGTGGTCGAGTAAGACGGCCGATTATTCGAATTTGAGGGTGTTTGGTTGTCCCGCTTATGCACATGTGAATGAAGAAAAGTTGGAGCCTCGATCGAAGAAGTGTATTTTTGTTGGGTATCCTGCAAATGTGAAGGAATATAAGTTGTGGTGTCCCGAATCATCCAAGTTCCTTATTTCAAGAGATGTCATTTTCAATGAGTCGGTCATGTTGAAGGCAAATGATGTTGCACCCGAGCCGACTATTAAGGAGAATGAGACGGTTGAGAAGAAGATGGAGTTTGAGGTGCCGGTCCAAGAAGGTGATGATTTGATCTCATATGATGATGTCAATTTGGAGGAAGACCAAGAAGAGGCACAACAATATGCATTGGCAAGGGACCGAGCTAGAAGAGAAACAAGACCACCTACAAGGTATGGATACTCTGACTTTGCTTATTGTTTGGAAATTGCAGAGGATGTGGAGTATTGTGAGCCATCTACCTACAAGGAAGACATTTCTTCTAAAGATGCGGCCAATTGGGTTGTCGCAATGAATGAAGAGTTACAATCTTTGCAACAAAATGAGACTTGGTCTCTTGTGAAGCCTCTGAGTGGTAAGAGGATTGTGGGTTGCAAGTGGGTGTTTAAGAGGAAGACTGATGGCTCAAATCCTGTGAATTTTCGATACAAGACAAGGCTAGTGGCTAAAGGGTATAGTCAAGTCCAAGGTGTGGACTTCAATGATGTGTTCTCTCCTGTAGTTAAGCACACATCCATTCGAGTTTTGTTCTCTTTGGTGGCAATGAAGGATTTGGAATTGGAGCAAATGGATGTGAAAACTGCTTTCTTGCATGGTGATTTGGAGGAGCAAATTTACATGAGCCAACCGGAGGGTTTTGAGGTTGCGGGAAAGAAAGACCGTGTGTGTCTTTTGAAGAGGCCCCTTTATGGCCTTAAGCAATCACCGCGGCAATGGTATAAGAAGTTTGACTCATTCATGGTGAGTATTAATTTCTATCGTTCTAATTATGATAGTTGTGTCTATTTCAAGAAGTTGGATGGTAGGAATTTTATTTACTTGTTGCTCTATGTGGATGACATGTTGATTGCATCCTCAAACTTGAAAGAAGTTAGGAGGTTGAAAGAGCAACTAAGTTCGGCATTTGAGATGAAAGATTTGGGAGCCGCTAAAAGGATTCTCGGGATGGAGATCACAAGGGATAGGTCCAAAAGAAAGTTGTTTCTTTCACAAAAGAGTTTTGCCGAGAAAGTGCTACGCCATTTTGGCATGGAGAAAGCGAAAGTTGTTTCAACACCTCTTGCGGCGCATTTTAAGCTTTCGGCCGCTTTAAGCCCAAAATCCGATGATGAGAAGAAATATATGGAAAAGGTTCCATATTCGAGTGCGGTAGGGAGTCTCATGTACTTGATGGTGTGTTGTCACGCCCCGCTTTCCAAAACACGGGAATACGGGCGCGAGACTAAGGCCCAGCGAATGATGCGAACGCACCATTCATGAGATGTACAAGTAAACTCAACAACAAGATAATAAAACCAACCACGCAAGCATATAAAAATAACAATGTAATAATGAAAGTTCGTGACATAGTCCATAAATAACCAATAACTGGGAAATACAAATAATTACAGGTCAAACAAGCCCGGATTACATTAAAGAGTTTAATGAAGTAAAATACAAACTAAGATAACATGATAATAATAAACTAGAACACTTGGTTAACGACACCTTCTGGTAACTCTCCATTTGGGCCTGCAAGTATATTATAACGAAAAGAAAAGAAAAGGAAAACAAGAAGACCCGTTAATACAAGTTACGGGCCGTAAGGGGGTACAAGCTAAGGGAAACAGGAATAACAATAAAACACAAAAAAAAGGAAAAGAGCAGGGAATCAAGAATAAGGGAAATGCAATATGTAAACATGGTATGGATAAGGCATTATGAAACAAGTGGCATGTAAAACAAGTAAACAAGTATCAAGTCAACATGAACATGTAACATATAATTGGATCATGCAAGTGCACGTGTTAATCTTATGTTTAATGTTTGATCCTATCTAGGTAGCACTTCATGCATCCATCTTTTTACTACATGGTTGCTACTTACAATCAGTTGCGTTTATATTTAGTGGTGGGTTTTATAGGTCACGTACTCGAAAAAACATGTACATTCAATATTGTATCGAGATACGTGCAAACTTGTAACGTGGAACATGTAGAGTGTAAACTTGTAACGTGAACATGTAAACTTGTCATTTTCAATCTTGCAACTTGTAATTTGCAACTTGCGTCGGGAAACCACGAGCTCCCGTCCGAGTACGCTCTTCTATATTGCCCACTACTTAAATCTTTCCCTTATACCCCGGCTTGTTACTTTTATTTTAATTTAACTAGAACAAGATGTCATATTCATATTTAACTACTGTCACGGGTGAAACATTCCTGCACATAAACATGTATAATCCTAAGAGTACATATGTGTGTATTAATTTTTATTCGTGTCATGCATAAGATAACAAGGTATTCACGATCACATGTGAATACAGGATCGACGGATTAGGTATAGAAACGGGTATCAATTCGACTTATGAATGCGAATTGGAGTCAAAAAATAATATACTTGCGGTATTTTGCAAAGGGCTTGTACTAGAAAAAATAAATTTGTACAAGAGATACTTGCCTTTTTTGATGATGATTAGATCTGCTAGTTGCAGAAAATGGGATCGAAAATTTCCGGTCGAAGTCTCCCAAAAGCACGTGTGAAGCACGTGCAAGAAATCAACAGTAGAGGAAAATCCCCACACCAGATCAGGCACAAAACAGCAAACGGCGAGTAGATCCCCTGTGCTCAGAATACAGAACAGCTAACGAACCAATGGAATTTCTCCCGCACACCGGATCTAGTCCCAAACACAGAACGGCAAAGTGGGATCTGGCACGACAAAATAGCGAACAGCAAATAGCGACCAATCGGATCACGACCTCGCACCGGATCCACACCAAACACGGGACAGCGGCAAGGATCGAATGCGGCCAAAACAGCAAATGGCGGTTTCGGCGAATCGCCGTTCGTCTTCTTCCTTCGATCGGAGAGAGAGAGAATGAGGGCGAACGGCGAGATGACTGCCCTGGGGCTCGCGACGGTGACGTGCGGCGGCGACGAGCGGCGGCGTTGGTCGGGAAGCAACTCAACGACAGGGATTGGCGCATGCTCTGTTTCTGGTTTCGAAACAGGGGAGGAGAGTGGGGATGGCTCGGGGGTGTTTTCGGTGTGAAGGCGGCGGCTGGCAAGGTTGTGGATGGGGCGGTGACGGCGAGGCGACGACGAGGCGATAGGTGAAGGTGACGGGCGATGGTAATGGCGGAAAGGGTGCGAGGTCGAAGAAGGCGGGAATGTCGAAATAGGTTCGGAGTCTCGATGGAGTTGGGGACGATGGCGGATGGGTGGTCAGAGGGTGATGTTGACGCTGAGGAGAAGGAAACGAAGCAAGGGTGGTGCGGTGAGGTGAATGTGGATTGGGTTTGGGCGTTGGGCAATGGCGAATGGTGATGGCGGTGGTGGTTGATGAGGGCGAGAGGCGAAGAAGGTCATGGTCGGAGTGGTGAAGACGAGAGGTGGCGATGCGAATGGAGACGCGAGTTTGATGGAGGAAGAAGGAGGGGAAGAGTCGGAAGTGAAGATGAAGAATGGGTTGGGGCTCTGTTTGGGTTTTGTTTTGTTTGGTTGGTTTTGTTTGGTTTTAACAGAGAAGAGAAGGAGAGAGAGAGTACAGGAGAGAGAGAGAGAGATTAAATTAGTATAATAAAAGTATAGAAATAATATAAAAATAAGGTGTAGAGTGATTTTAGGGAGAGGGGGTTACGGAATTCAAATAGCTGATTGTATGGAGAAGAATTAGAGGCAATTAAGATTGTTATAACTGCTAGGTTAATGGGGAGAGATTAAATTTGAGGATTAAAGAAGGTAGGAGAGATTAGGGGAGATATAGAAGGAATTTGTTGATCTGGTCAACAAGGGGGGGTTTGGGTTTGGGTTAGCGGATCAAGACCCAATAGGAGGTGGGCATGGTCCACTGGCTCAAAACAAATTTAATTATTAAAATATAGAATTGGGCCCAAAATAAATAATTAGATCATTGTGTTAAATTTAAATTATTGGGCTTATAATAAAAATTGGGTTCCAAAACATTTCAAATATTAAAATAGTTGAATAATCAAATATTGGGTTTCACAAAATAGTTTGAATAACGTATTAATTTAAAAAGAGAATAGTTTAATTTAAAATAGGGGAAAATATTTGAAAATACAAATTAACAAAAATAGGGGTTACAATTCCTACCCACCCTACAACAAAATTTCGTCCTCGAAATTTGCTTAGGCGGTACATAGGATATAGCAAAAATTTCTTGGGAAATGGCAAAACTGGGAAGTAAAGAGATAAAATGTGGCAACACAAAATTGAGAAATAACATGGATAAGGATGAAGTGATTAAAATGATGTCAAATAGAGATTCAATGAATGAAGACAATGCAAATGCAAAAAAAGAAAGCAAGCGATGCAAAGAAGGAGAAGCAATAAGAAAATTCTGGGACTGTAGGTTATGGGCCCACCATGCTTCCGCTGTGCTACTCTGATGGCGACGTTCCAATCTGTAGACGTGTTGTTGTAGACCACATGACACTGATCGATGAACCGAGCAGGGAGAAAGAATAAGACACCGGAATCAAAATAATATGGGTACAGAAGGAAAGAATCTATACCTAATAAGAAATCAATGAATGTGAATGAATGGAATAGGTGAAACAAGTTGAGAAATGAAAGGACTGGATGCGAAGGATTCAAAGAGGAATCAAATCAGAGGAGTATCCAGATTATGTTGGTTATTCATTATAAATGTGATTCACGCCTAGTGTACGTGTTGTTGAGTTAACTTGGTTGAGTCAAGCTTGTCTAATGTATTAGTCAACTAACACATTAGCCCAAACCTGGATCTGATACCACTAAAAATCCTGTCACGCTCTGCTTTCCAAAACACGGGAATACGGGCGCGAGACTAAGGCCCAGCGAATGATGCGAACGCACCATTCATGAGCTGTACAAGTAAACTCAACAACAAGATAATAAAACCAACCACGCAAGCATATAAAAATCACAATGTAATAATGAAAGTTCGTGACATAGTCCATAAATAACCAACAACTGGGAAATACAAATAATTATGGGTCAAACAAGCCCGGATTACATTAAAGAGTTTAATGAAGTAAAACACAAACTAAGATAACATGATAATAATAAACTAGAACACTTGGTTAGCGACACCTTCTGGTAACTCTCTATTTGGGCCTGCAAGTATATTATAACGAAAAGAAAAGAAAAGGAAAACAAGAAGACCCGTTAATACAAATTACGGGCCGCAAGGGGGTACAAGTTAAGGGAAACAGGAACAACAAAAAAACACAAAAAAAACAGGAAAAGAGCAGGGAATCAATAGTAAGGGAAATGCAATATGTAAACATGGTATGAACAAGGCATTCAATATGTAAACATGGTATGAACAAGGCATTATGAAACAAGTGGCATGTAAAACAAGTAAACAAGTATCAAGTCAACATGAACATGTAACATATAATTAGATCATGCAAGTGCACGTGTTAATCTTATGTCTAATGTTTGATCCTATCTAGGTAGCACTTCATGCATCCATCTTTTTACTACATGGTTGCTACTTACGATCAGTTGCGTTTAGATTTAGTGGTGGGTTTTATAGGTCACGTACTCAAGAAAACATGTACATTCAATATTGTATCGAGATACGTGCAAACTTGTAACGTGGAACATGTAGAGTGTAAACTTGTAACGTGAACATGTAAACTTGTCATTTGCAATCTTGCAACTTGTAATTTGTAACTTGCATCGGGAAATCACGAGCTTCCGTCCGAGTACGCTCTTCTATATTGCCCACTACTTAAATCTTTCCCTTATACATCGGCTTGTTACTTTTATTTTAATTTAACAAGAACAAGATGTCATATTCATATTTAACTACTGTCACGGGTGAAACATTCCTGCACATAAACATGTATAATCCTAAGAGTACATATGTGTGTATTAATTTTTATTCGTGTCATGCATAAGATAACAAGGTATTCACGATCACATGTGAAACCAGGATCGACGGATTAGGTATAGAAACGGGTATCAATTCGACTTATGAATGCGAATTGGAGTCAAAAAATAATATACTTGCGGTATTTTGCAAAGGGCTTGTACTAGAACAAATAAATTTGTACAAGAGATACTTGCCTTTTTTTTTGACGATGATTAGATCCGCTAGTTGCAGAAAATGGGATCGAAAATTTCCGGACGAAGTCTCCCAAAAGCACGTGTGAAGCACGTGCAAGAAATCAACAGTAGAGGAAAATCCCCACACCAGATCAGGCACAAAATAGCAAACGGCGAGTAGATCCCCTGTGCCCAGAACACAGAATAGCCAACGAACCAATGGAATCTCTCCCGCACACCGGATCCAGTCCCAAACACAGAACGGCAAAGTGGGATCTGGCACGGCAAAACAGCGAACAGCAAATAGCGGCCAATCGGATCATGACCTCGCACCGGATCCACACCGAACACGGGACAACGGCGAGGATCGAATGCGGCCAAAACAGCAAACGGCGGTTTCGGCGAATCGCCGTTCGTCTTCTTCCTTCGATCGGAGAGAGAGGGAGAATGAGGGCGAACGGCGAGATGACTACCCTGGGGCTCGCGATGGTGACGTGCGGCGGCGACGAGCAGCGGTGTTGGTCGGGAAGCGACTCAACGACGGGGATTGGCGCTTGCTCTGTTTCTGGTTTCGAAATAGGGGAGGAGAGTGGGGATGGCTCGGGGGTGTTTTCGGTGTGAAGGCGGCAGCTGGCGAGGATGTGGATGGGGCGGTGACGGCGAGGCGACGACGAGGCGATAGGTGGAGGTGACGGGCGATGGTAATGGCGGAAAGGGTGCGAGGTCGAAGAAGGCGGGAATGTTGAAATTGGTTCGGGGTCTCGATGGAGTTGGGGACGATGGCGGATGGGTAGTCAGAGGGTGATGATGTTGACACTGAGGAGAAGGAAACGAAGCAAGGGTGGTGTGGCGAGGTGAATGCGGATTGGGTTTAGGCGTTGGGCAATGGCGAATGGTGATGGCGGTGGTGGTTGACGAGCGAGAGGTGAAGAAGGTCGTGGTTGGAGTGGTGAAGACGAGAGGTGGCAATGCGAATGGAGACGCGAGTTCGATGGAGGAAGAAGGAGGGGAAGAGTCGGAAGTGAAGACGAAGAATGGGTTGGGGGTCTGTTTGGGTTTTGTTTTGTTTGGTTGGTTTTGTTTGGTTTTAGCAGAGAAGAGAAGGAGAGAGAGAGTACGGGAGAGAGAGAGAGATTAAATTAGTATAATAAAAGTATAGAAATAATATAAAAATAAGGTGTAGAGTGATTTTAGGGAGAGGGGGTTACGGAATTCAAATAGCTGATTGTATGGAGAAGAATTAGAGGCAATTAAGATTGTTATAACTGCTAGGTTAATGGGGAGAGATTAAATTTGAGGATTAAAGGAGGTAGGAGAGATTACGGGAGATATAGAAGGAATTTGTTGATCTGGTCAACAAGGGGGGGTTTGGGTTTGGGTTAGCGGATCAAGACCCAATAGGAGGTGGGCTTGGTCCACGGGCTCAAAACAAATTTAATTATTAAAATATAGAATTGGGCCCAAAATAAATAATTAGATCATTGTGTTAAATTTAAATTACTGGGCTTATAATAAAAATTGGATTCCAAAACATTTCAAATATTAAAATAGTTGAATAATCAAATATTGGGTTTCACAAAATAGTTTGAATAATGTATTAATTTAAAAAGAGAATAGTTTAATTTAAAATATGGGAAAATATTTGAAAATACAAATTAACAAAAATAGGGGTTACATGTGTACTCTGCCCGACATTGCTCAAGTCGTTAGTGTGGTAATTAGATATCTCTCTTGTCCTGGGAAAGGGTATTGGAAAGCGGTGAAGTGGATCTTTCGCTATTTGAGAGGTACTATTAATGCTCGTTTGGAGTTTGGTAATGGCAAGAAACTAACGGGTTTTGTGGATGCAGATTTTGTGGGTGATTTGGACAAGAGGCGTTCTTTGACGGGTTATATTTTTACCCTTGGAGATTGTGCAATTAGTTGGAAGTCTACACTTCAAACCACCGTTGCACTCTCAAGTACCGAGGTCGAATATATGGCAATTACTGAGGCTATTAAGGAGGCTAGTTGGCTCAAGGCGTTTGTTGGTGAGATGTCTTCACTCGAGGGTCTTATTACGGTGTTTTGTGATAACCAAAGCGCGATTCATTTGACCAAGGACTGCATGTACCATGAGAAGATAAAGCACATTGACATTCGATACCATTTTGTTCGAGATGGGATCTCGGAAGGCAAGGTTGCCGTGAAGAAAATTGGTACTGAATCGAATCCGGCCGATGTGCTCACAAAGCCTCTTCCAATTGTAAAGTTCAAGCTTTGTTCAAGTTTGATGTTGGTTTGTTTCTAGCTAGTTTGAGCTAGTTTTGTTTCTAGCATGTTGCTAGTATATCTTTATGTTTACTTTTGTTTAGGTTATGTTTGCTTTATGCATTTGCTTTATGTTTCAGTTTATTTTAGATGCAATTTGGTTCAAGGTGGAGATTGTTATGTTATGACCCAAATTGCTCCTAGGGCCCATTGGGCTTAGTATCTTCATATATGTAACAAATTAGAATCAAATGAAATACAATCAACATTTTGGCAAGTCTCTCTCTTACGGCTGCTGCCTCTCTTCTCCTTCTCTTCTCTTCCTCATCTTCTCAAACCCTAACAAATCCTCTCAAACCCTAACACATATTATGCAATGAATTGAACTCCTAATGTATTCATCCTAACACATTTTAAAAAAAAGATATATTCCATACATTTGCTGCATTGAATCCATATTTTACATATGATAAGAAGGGCGTAATCATAAGCATGCTATGTAATGAATTTGAATTAACAACACCACGTTATTTTTGGATACATTCCATTTCCGTAGGCATTGTTTCCTCAGTAGTATTGATGCACGTTGTGCTTCCTCCTCTTATAAAAAATAATGATACAGAATCGGAAGCTTGTGCTTGTATTCAGGGTAGTCTACAAATAATGAAGCTTTCAGAGGGCTTTTAGAAGTAGGACAAGAAGAAAATCCTTGTAATTTGCTCACATCAAGAACATGTGCATATTGTGGATCTCGAGCTATGTATTGCCATTTGTGCTGACCAAGATATAAAAAAAAGTGGCAGTTGTTGATGTTTCGACGTAAGTTGAAACCGCGGTTGAATCTTGACTTCCATGATTTCCTCCCATTCAGATCCAGAATTCCATGCTTCTGATCTCCCATTCGGATCCAGAAGTTGAAACTAAACTGTCAACATATTTCAAGTAACTATTGTCCTAATTAAACAAATACATTTCGAAAGATCCCTTTTTATTGTTAGAATGATATTTATTTGTTTCCCCTCTCTAAACCATCCTCACTGTGTTTTCTTAGTTTTGTAATACCTAGTAATCCTCATCCTCACTATAGCATAGTATAGACATACATTAGTTGGGTTTGCATCCAGTAGGCAGTAGCTATATGTCCTAAATACTTTTGCATTTGAAACAAACAGTAGAACTGCACTCAGCATTCAATACTCTGCAATCAATAGAATTTTCAAAACGAACTTAATATGCATGCTCATTTTCTATTGCATTCTCACCAACATAAATACAAAATGAAAATCTAATAACACAGAGAAGGGCCATCAAAAAGAAATAAATTAAAAAACGATAAGAAGGAATTGTAATATATACCTGCATCCCTTAACCAAACTAGTAATTTACACGTGTGATGCACGTCTTAATAAATATAGTTTTTTAAAGTGAAAATTTAGACTTAATTTGGGTTCGAACCTAAGACCTCCTTTATAATAGTTATGCACGTGTGTTGAACGCGTTGGTAGATTTACAAATGACACTAAAGCCTTCTCCCATTATATTATTATTATTATTATTATAGATCAATGGATAGATAGACACTACAAAAGATACTCGATTTCCCGGCGTTTTTTACGTCTTTACCGGCGTTTTTTTACGCCGGTGAAACTTTCACCGGCGTTTATAATAGCGCCGGTCCAAATGCCGCCGAAGCGAGCGTCGCGGAAAAGAAGGGGTCTACACCGGCGGTTTTCGTGGACGCCGGTAAATGTGATGACTATACCGGCGGCCAGAAAACGCCGGTGTATGGGGGTCTCTGAGTGCCGTTCTTTTACCCCCAATATACATTCACCGGCGGTTTACGACCGCCAGTGTTTATCAATTCACCGGCGTTTCTATAAACGCCAGTGTAGAATGAATGTATACCGGCGGTCGACGACCGCCGGTGTATGTGCGTTTATGAGTGCCCGGATTTTCCTACTTATAATCACCGGCGCGACCAAAAAACGCCGGTGTAGTTAGGTATACCGGCGTTCGTAAAACGCCGGTGTACCTCGGTGCCGTTACAACTGACGACATACACCGGCGTGTGTGGGAATGCCGGTATATCGCACACTCCAACAAATTGATTAGATAGACCGGCGTTTTTTAAAACGCCGGTCTAGCTATGCCCATTTATTTTCGATACTTCGGTTTTCCGTTCGATTTCAATTCACAGTTTCATTTACAAAACCTGTAAACTAATTCACAACTTATTCAACCAATTTCGTTGCATATTACTGCGCAAATCACAACCAAACGCAAGAATAATTAAACATAATAAAGTTTCACACGTGTCATATCAATGTCCAAATTCATTGATTAATTAACAGTGTCATAATCAACAAATTAATATAGGGACTAACATCCCAAATATCCAAACAAACCAGTCTGACAAATATCTAAAATATCCCAAATTAAAAGACTGACATAACTCTCATAAAAAAAAACCCAGTCTGACATAACAACAGCAAGGAGGAGGACATAAGAACAACAACCATATAGCAAGGAGGACCGCAGCTTCATACCCCTCGAGTAGCTTCAGTTCTGATCATCAGAATTTCCTTCATCTGGGCGACCGCTCTGTAAAAAAAAAAACAATAGTTTAATTCAACAGTAGACCACAATACAGAATATACATATTTTTTGAACTTGCAAAAAGATCTACCTGTATCTTAAATTATAAGATCATAGTGCCAATTGCAAATGGAATTGTTAATGATATATACAGAGGTAAAATAATTACATTGCAATGCTAAAAATCTAGTACTTAATTTTGTTTTTAAATATATCTAAAATAACAAAACAAATGAAAATTCAGTATCTAACTTGAAACCTTTATATTCTCTTCTGATTGGGAATATCCACTATCTAAAACAGTAAAACAAATGAAAATTCAGTATCTAAGCATGTCTTTCATGGATTGTTCAGACAATCCATGAAACTGTCATCGTGGATGGAAACCAAATATAAGAAAAATAAGAAAAAAAAGATAGGGCTCATATCAAGTGTATTTTTAGGGAACTGTCATCGTGGAAGGAAACCAAATATAGAAGCCAGAAATGGAAACAGAAAGAAGAATGGTAGAGACTTTGGATACACCAGGCTAACATAGCGGCATTTTCCTCATCTCTCTCTCATCCCTTGTTTCCCTTTAGCACACGAACACAAAGAGACATCAGCAACAACAGCAAGAGCGACAAGAACAACAATAATAATAAATTATTATGAACAAGATGTCTCTATATGGGTTTCCAGATCTCCACTCGAGCCCTCGCTTTCTAATCACAGCCCAATTAAGAACATAGACAACAGCCACTAAACAATCCAATCACAGCCCAATCAAAATTTGCCATCCTGGAACTTAATGAAATAAGCTTCATTAACAGTGAAAGATAATGAGGATGCTAGCAGCATGCTTAGTTTGGAAGTGAACCCATTTTTTGTTAAAAAAATCATGCCAAAGATGACAATCAGCTTCATTAACAGTATCTGAAAATTAAAATTTCCATTATCTGAGCTTATATGTTGCTCTACTAATTCACTGTGCCCAACTAAATCTAAAACCCAATTGTTGTGCATATCCGGAGGATTTTGGCATACGTACCTATAGCATCCTCAGTTCACAGTGAACCCATTTTGGTCAAAAAAACATGCCAAGATGACAATCAGGTGCATGAAAATAAGCTTCACTAACAGTAAAAGAAAATGGGGATGCTAGCAGCATACTTAGTTTGGAAGTGAACCCATTTTTTGTTAAAAAACCATGCCAAAGATTGCAATCAGCTTCATTAACAGCATTTGAAAATGAAAATTTCCATTATCTGAGCTTATATGTTGCTCTACTACATCTTTAGCCCAACTAAATCTAAAACCCAATTGTTGGGCATATCCGGAGGATTTTGGCATACAGCTATAGCATCCTCAGTTCACAGTGAACCCATTTTGGTCAAAAAAACATGCCAAGAAGACAATCAGGTGCATGAAATCAGCTTCACTAACAGTGAAAGAAAATGGGGATGCTAGCAGCATACTTAGTTTGGAAGTGAACCCATTTTTTGTTAAAAAACCATGCCAAAGATTGCAATCAGGTTACTTTAACAGTATCTGAAAATGAAAATTTCCATTATTTGAGCTTATATGTTGCTCTACAACTTCTTTAGCCCAACTAAATCTAAAACCCAATTGTTGTGCATATCCGGAGGATTTTGGCATACAGCTATAGCATCCTCAGTTCACAGTGAACCCATTTTGGTCAAAAAAACATGCCAAGAAGACAATCAGGTGCATGAAATCAGCTTCACTAACAGTAAAAGAAAATGGGGATGCTAGCAGCATACTTAGTTTGGAAGTGAACCCATTTTTTGTTAAAAAACCATGCCAAAGATTGCAATCAGCTTCATTAATAGTATCTGAAAATGAAAATTTCCATTATCTGAGCTTATATGTTGCTCTACTACTTCTTTAGCCCAACTAAATCTAAAACCCAATTGTTGTGCATATCCGGAGGATTTTGGCATACAGCTATAGCATCCTCAGTTCACAGTAAACCCATTTTGGTCAAAAAAACATACCAAGAAGACAATCAGGTGCATGAAATCAGCTTCACTAACAGTGAAAGAAAATGGGGATGCTAGCAGCATACTTAGTTTGGAAGTGAACCCATTTTTTGTTAAAAAATCATGCCAAAGATTGCAATCAGGTTACTTTAACAGTATCTGAAAATGAAAATTTCCATTATCTGAGCTTATATGTTGCTCTAGTACTCCTTTAGCCCAACTAAATCTAAAACCCAATTGTTGTGCATATCCGGAGGATTTTGGCATACAGCTATAGCATCCTCAGTTCACAGTGAATCCATTTTGGTCAAAAAAAATGCCAAGAAGACAATCAGGTGCATGAAATCAGCTTCACTAACAGTGAAAGAAAATGGGGATGCTAGCAGCATACTTAGTTTGGAAGTGAACCCATTTTGTGTTAAAAAACCATGCCAAAGATTGCAATCAGGTTACTTTAACAGTATCTTAAAATGAAAACTTCCATTATCTGAGTTTATATGTTGCTCTACTACTTCTTTAGCCCAACTAAATCTAAAACCCAATTGTTGTACATATCGGGAGGATTTTGGCATAAAGCTATAGCATCCTCAGTTCATAGTGAACCCATTTTGGTCAAAAAAACATGCCAAGAAGACAATCAGGTGCATGAAATCAGCTTCACTAACAGTGAAAGAAAATGGGGATGCTAGCAGCATACTTAGTTTGGAAGTGAACCCATTTTTTGTTAAAAAACCATGCCAAAGACTGCAATCAGGTTACTTTAACAGTATCTGGAAATGAAAATTTCCATTATCTGAGCTTATATGTTGCTCTACTACTTCTTTAGCCCAACTAAATCTAAAACCTAATTGTTGTGCATATTCGGAGGATTTTGGCATACAGCTATAGCATCCTCAGTTCACAGTGAACCCATTTTGGTTAAAAAAAATGCCAAGAAGACAATCAGGTGCATGAAATCAGCTTCACTAACAGTGAAAGAAAATGGGGATGCTAGCAGCATACTTAGTTTGGAAGTGAACCCATTTTGTGTTAAAAAACCATGCCAAAGATTGCAATCAGGTTACTTTAACAGTATCTGAAAATGAAAATTTCCATTATCTGAGCTTATATGTTGCTCTACTACTTCTTTAGCCCAACTAAATCTAAAACCCAATTGTTGTGCATATCCGGAGGATTTTGGCATACAGTTATAGCATCCTCAGTTCACAGTGAACCCATTTTGGTCAAAAAAACATGCCAAGAAGACAATCAGGTGCATGAAATCAGCTTCACTAACAGTGAAAGAAAATGGGGATGCTAGCAGCATACTTAGTTTGGAAGTGAACCCATTTTGTGTTAAAAAACCGTGCCAAAGATTGCAATCAGGTTACTTTAACAGTATCTTAAAATGAAAATTTCCATTATCTGAGCTTATATGTTGGTCTACTACTTCTTTAGCCCAACTAAATCTAAAACCCAATTGTTGTGCATATCCGGAGGATTTTGGCATACAGCTATAGCATCCTCAGTTCACAGTGAACCCATTATGGTCAAAAAAACATGCCAAGAAGACAATCAGGTGCATGAAATCAGCTTCACTAACAGTGAAAGAAAATGGGGATGCTAGCAGCATACTTAGTTTGGAAGTGAACCCATTTTGTGTTAAAAAACCATGCCAAAGATTGCAATCAGGTTACTTTAACAGTATCTTAAAATGAAAACTTCCATTATCTGAGTTTATATGTTGCTCTACTACTTCTTTAGCCCAACTAAATCTAAAACCCAATTGTTGTGCATATCGGGACGATTTTGGCATAAAGCTATAGCATCCTCAGTTCATAGTGAACCCATTTTGGTCAAAAAAACATGCCAAGAAGACAATCAGGTGCATGAAATCAGCTTCACTAACAGTGAAAGAAAATGGGGATGCTAGCAGCATACTTAGTTTGGAAGTGAACCCATTTTTTGTTAAAAAACCATGCAAAAGATTGCAATCAGGTTACTTTAACAGTATCTGGAAATGAAAATTTCCATTATCTGAGCTTATATGTTGCTCTACTACTTCTTTAGCCCAACTAAATCTAAAACCTAATTGTTGTGCATATTCGGAGGATTTTGGCATACAGCTATAGCATCCTCAGTTCACAGTGAACCCATTTTGGTTAAAAAAAATGCCAAGAAGACAATCAGGTGCATGAAATCAGCTTCACTAACAGTGAAAGAAAATGGGGATGCTAGCAGCATACTTAGTTTGGAAGTGAACCCATTTTGTGTTAAAAAACCATGCCAAAGATTGCAATCAGGTTACTTTAACAGTATCTTAAAATGAAAATTTCCATTATCTGAGCTTATATGTTGGTCTACTACTTCTTTAGCCCAACTAAATCTAAAACCCAATTGTTGTGCATATCCGGACGATTTTGGCATACAGCTATAGCATCCTCAGTTCACAGTGAACCCATTATGGTCAAAAAAACATGCCAAGAAGACAATCAGGTGCATGAAATCAGCTTCACTAACAGTGAAAGAAAATGGGGATGCTAGCAGCATACTTAGTTTGGAAGTGAACCCATTTTGTGTTAAAAAACCATGCCAAAGATTGCAATCAGGTTACTTTAACAGTATCTTAAAATGAAAATTTCCATTATCTGAGCTTATATGTTGGTCTAGTACTTCTTTAGCCCAACTAAATCTAAAACCCAATTGTTGTGCATATCCGGAGGATTTTGGCATACAGCTATAGCATCCTCAGTTCACAGTGAATCCATTTTGGTCAAAAAAAATGCCAAGAAGACAATCAGGTGCATGAAATCAGCTTCACTAACAGTGAAAGAAAATGGGGATGCTAGCAGCATACTTAGTTTGGAAGTGAACCCATTTTGTGTTAAAAAACCATGCCAAAGATTGCAATCAGGTTACTTTAACAGTATCTTAAAATGAAAACTTCCATTATCTGAGTTTATATGTTGCTCTACTACTTCTTTAGCCCAACTAAATCTAAAACCCAATTGTTGTGCATATCGGGAGGATTTTGGCATAAAGCTATTGCATCCTCAGTTCATAGTTAACCCATTTTGGTCAAAAAAACATGCCAAGAAGACAATCAGGTGCATGAAATCAGCTTCACTAACAGTGAAAGAAAATGGGGATGCTAGCAGCATACTTAGTTTGGAAGTGAACCCATTTTTTGTTAAAAAACCATGCCAAAGATTGCAATCAGGTTACTTTAACAGTATCTGGAAATGAAAATTTCCATTATCTGAGCTTATATGTTGCTCTACTACTTCTTTAGCCCAACTAAATCTAAAACCTAATTGTTGTGCATATTCGGAGGATTTTGGCATACAGCTATTGCATCCTCAGTTCACAGTGAACCCATTTTGGTTAAAAAAAATGCCAAGAAGACAATCAGGTGCATGAAATCAGCTTCACTAACAGTGAAAGAAAATGGGGATGCAAGCAGCATACTTAGTTTGGAAGTGAACCCATTTTGTGTTAAAAAACCATGCCAAAGATTGCAATCAGGTTACTTTAACAGTATCTTAAAATGAAAATTTCCATTATCTGAGCTTATATGTTGGTCTACTACTTCTTTAGCCCAACTAAATCTAAAACCCAATTGTTGTGCATATCCGGAGGATTTTGGCATACAGCTATAGCATCCTCAGTTCACAGTGAACCCATTATGGTCAAAAAAACATGCCAAGAAGACAATCAGGTGCATGAAATCAGCTTCACTAACAGTGAAAGAAAATGGGGATGCTAGCAGCATACTTAGTTTGGAAGTGAACCCATTTTGTGTTAAAAAACCATGCCAAAGATTGCAATCAGGTTACTTTAACAGTATCTTAAAATGAAAATTTCTATTATCTGAGCTTATATGTTGCTCTACTACTTCTTTAGCCCTACTAAATCTAAAACCCAATTGTTGTGCATATCCGGAGGATTTGGGCATACAGCTGTAGCATCCTCAGTTCACAGTGAACCCATTTTGGTCAAAAAAACATGCCAAGAAGACAATCAGGTGCATGAAATCAGCTTCACTAACAGTGAAAGAAAATGGGGATGCTAGCAGCATACTTAGTTTGGAAGTGAACCCATTTTTTGTTAAAAAACCATGCCAAAGATTGCAATCAGGTTACTTTAACAGTATCTGAAAATGAAAATTTCCATTATCTGAGCTTATATGTTGCTCTACTACTTCTTTAGCCCAACTAAATCTAAAACCCAATTGTTGTGCATATCCGGAGGATTTTGGCATACAGTTATAGCATCCTCAGTTCACAGTGAACCCATTTTGGTCAAAAAAACATGCCAAGAAGACAATCAGGTGCATGAAATCAGCTTCACTAACAGTGAAAGAAAATGGGGATGCTAGCAGCATACTTAGTTTGGAAGTGAACCCATTTTGTGTTAAAAAACCGTGCCAAAGATTGCAATCAGGTTACTTTAACAGTATCTTAAAATGAAAATTTCCATTATCTGAGCTTATATGTTGGTCTACTACTTCTTTAGCCCAACTAAATCTAAAACCCAATTGTTGTGCATATCCGGAGGATTTTGGCATACAGCTATAGCATCCTCAGTTCACAGTGAACCCATTTTGGTCAAAAAAACATGCCAAGAAGACAATCAGGTGCATGAAATCAGCTTCACTAACAGTGAAAGAAAATGGGGATGCTAGCAGCATACTTAGTTTGGAAGTGAACCCATTTTGTGTTAAAAAACCATGCCAAAGATTGCAATCAGGTTACTTTAACAGTATCTTAAAATGAAAATTTCCATTATCTGAGCTTATATGTTGCTCTACTACTTCTTTAGCCCAACTAAATCTAAATCCCAATTGTTGAGCATATCCGGAGGATTTCGGCATACAGCTATAGCATCCTCAGTTCACAGTGAACCCATTTTGGTCAAAAAAACATGCCAAGAAGACAATCAGGTGCATGAAATCAGCTTCACTAACAGTGAAAGAAAATGGGGTTGCTAGCAGCATACTTAGTTTGGAAGTGAACCCATTTTTTGTTAAAAAACCATGCCAAAGATTGCAATCAGGTTACTTTAACAGTATCTTAAAATGAAAATTTCCATTATCTGAGCTTATATGTTGCTCTACAACTTCTTTAGCCCAACTAAATCTAAAACCCAATTGTTGTGCATATCCGGAGGATTTTGGCATACAGCTATAGCATCCTCAGTTCACAGTGAACCCATTTTGGTCAAAAAAACATGCCAAGAAGACAATCAGGTGCATGAAACTAGCTTCACTAACAGTGAAAGAAAATGGGGATGCTAGCAGCATACTTAGTTTGGAAGTGAACCCATTTTTTGTTAGAAAACCATGCCAAAGATTGCAATCAGGTTACTTTAACAGTATCTTAAAATGAAAATTTCCATTATCTGAGCTTATATGTTGCTCTACTACTTCTTTAGCCCAACTAAATCTAAAACCCAATTGTTGTGCATATCCGGAGGATTTTGGCATACAGCTATAGCATCCTCAGTTCACAGTGAACCCATTTTGGTCAAAAAAATATGCCAAGAAGACAATCAGGTGCATGAAATCAGCTTCACTAACAGTGGAAGAAAATGGGGATGCTAGCAGCATACTTAGTTTGGAAGTGAACCCATTTTTTGTTAAAAAACCATGCCAAAGATTGCAATCAGGTTACTTTAACAGTATCTGAAAATGAAAATTTCCATTATCTGAGCTTATATGTTGCTCTACTACTTCTTTAGCCCAACTAAATCTAAAACCCAATTGTTGTGCATATCCGGACGATTTTGGCATACAGCTATAGCATCCTCAGTTCACAGTGAACCCATTTTGGTCAAAAAAACATACCAAGAAGACAATCAGGTGCATGAAATCAGCTTCACTAACAGTGAAAGAAAATGGGGATGCTAGCAGCATACTTAGTTTGGAAGTGAACCCATTTTGTGTTAAAAAACCATGCCAAAGATTGCAATCAGGTTACTTTAACAGTATCTTAAAATGAAAATTTCCATTATCTGAGCTTATATGTTGCTCTACTACTTCTTTAGCCCAACTAAATCTAAAACCCAATTGTTGTGCATATCTGGAGGATTTTGGCATACAGCTATAGCATCCTCAGTTCACAGTGAACCCATTTTGGTCAAAAAAACATGCCAAGAAGACAATCAGGTGCATGAAATCAGCTTCACTAACAGTGAAAGAAAATGGGGATGCTAGCAGCATACTTAGTTTGGAAGTGAACCCATTTTGTGTTAAAAAACCATGCCAAAGATTGCAATCAGGTTACTTTAACAGTATCTGAAAATGAAAATTTCCATTATCTGAGCTTATATGTTGCTCTACTACTTCACTGTGCCCAACTAAATCTAAAATCCAACTGTTGTGCATATCCGGCCGGAGGATTTTGGCATACGTACCTATATACCATCCTCAGTTCACAGTGAACCCATTTTGGTCAAAAAACATGCCAAGATGACAATCAGATGCATGAAAATAAGCTTCACTAACAATAAAAGAAGATGAGACATCAGCAACAACAGCAACAACCGCAAGAGGGAACCAAATATAGAACAATTGGGTTTTGAATGGAGATTGTAGTCATAGATCAATTCTTCATTGAAGAAAAATACGAATAGGGCTCATATCAAGTGTAGTTTTAAGGAATTGTCATCGTGGAAGGAAACCAAATATAGAAGCCAGAAAGCGGAATGGTAGAGAATAAGGATACACCAGGCTAACATAGCGGCATTTTCCTCATCTCTCTCTCATCCCTTCTTTCCCTTCAACACACGAACACATAGAGACATAAGCAACAACAGCAAGAGCGACAAGAACAACAATAATAATAAATTATTATGAACAAGATGTCTCTATATGGGTTTCCAGATCTCCACTCCAACTCTTCTCTTTCTAATCACAGCCTAATTAAGAACAATTGTTCACAGTCACTGTTAAAGAAACATATATGCTCATATTATGGAAATTTTCATTTTCAGATACTGTTAAAGAAGCTGATTTCATGCATCTGATTGCTATCTTTGGCATGATTTTTTAACCAAAATGGGTTCACTTCCAAACTAAGTATGCTGCTAGGATACCAAAATCCTCTAAATCAGTACAACAACACGGCTGAACAAACCTTGTTTGCAGGTCATACAATGTCATCTATACCATGTTATGTGCCAAAGTGGGGTTGGTCATACAATGCATGAACGACACATATTAGTTGTTTGTGAGTATGCAATAGGGTGCAGCTATGAACAGGGTTCATATCAAGTGTAGTATTACGGACTGTCATCGTGGAAGGAAACCAATTTAATATAGAAGCCATATATGGAGCCAGAAAGAGGGATGATAGAGAATGAGGATACACCAGGCTAACATAGCGGCATTTTCCTCAACTCTCTCTCATCCCTTCATTCTCTTCAACACACGCACACAAAGAGACATCAGCAACAATAGCAAGAGGGAGTTGGTCCAACAATAAGTGTAGATTATAATAAACGAGATGTCTCTATTTGGGTTTCCAGATCTCCACTCCAGCCCTTTCTTTCTAATCACAGCCCACTTAAGAAACATAGACGAAATGCTTATAGACGACAGCCACAATGCAAACTCACAAACACTAGTACGTGTCTTTCATGCATTCAAGACCATAATCTCTTTTAAAATACCAATTTAAAGACTTACCGATGTTTTTTGACAGTGGGTGGCATGCTACCCTCACTCTCATATGTTTGACTGCCACTATTATTTAGTGGCTGCTCATCCCCATGGCTCTCGTTGCCATCATTAATATTTACCCTCTTTCCACGCCTCGGCATATTGTACCTGTCAAGGATTCGATAACTTCCTTAGAGATGCAAATTTAATTAATAACATGTTTATAATAACTATCATAAAATTTGTACTTTAGTAGGATTAACAAACCAACATAATTATAAAAAAATTAAAAAAATGAGATTTGTAACAGATTAAATTACAACGATAGTTTGGTTCAAATGACACTAAGCATAGTTTAATGAAAATAATACCAAGCAGTAGAAAATAGAAAGATAATTAAACCGGTGTATTAAATTCACAATGAACATATTCGAAATTACAGACATAATATTACAACAAGATTTAAGACATAAAATTACAGACATATAATAAACCCAATTGAAAATCATGCAAACTACAATACGATATCTTCCAGTACATCGCCCTCTTCTCCATCCTTGCGGAGCCAAGTCCCGCAAATTCCAACGTCGGTTGTATTTACATCAAACACAGGAAACTCAGAAGCAATGTAACTGTTCATGACTTCACCGTCTTCATCTTCTGAAGTATCGCCCAGTTGGAATACATCTCTTGGTTGCATAGGGAGAGCCACATACGATTTTGGCAGGGTTGGATCTTCAATGTAGAACACTTGTTGCACTTGGGATGGAAACACAAATGGCTCATGGCTAATGTGTGTACCGATGTGAATCAATTTTGAGAAGTTTACAACTGTGAAGCCAAGCTTATCCTTGTTGTTAGCAAAATTCCTATCAAACTCAGCCCAATCCCCACGAAATAAGACAACACGGAAATGACCAAAATAATTCAACTCAATGATATCCGTGAGCACTCCATAGTAGTCGAGATCTCCATCTACAGGCCTCGTGTCCGATTTGGAAGCATAACTTCTAGTCTTAGACGTCACTACCATTCCACTATTTTGAGACTTCAAATGACATTCACGATCCTTAGTACGAAATCTAAAACCATTGAATATGTATTCTCCGTATCTTTTGACCATCTTATAGGGACCTTTGGCAAGTACTTGTATTTCAGATGACGCACCTTCAGGACCCAAAGAATGTACCTATTAATTTTGCGCAAATCGTATCAGCACCATAAAAATGTAGATAGAATGAAGATTAACTCGCATAACTGTAATTCACCTACATGAGATTCAAACCACTTATGAAATTTTTCATTCATCAACTTGTTTTGTTCTCGTGGTGGTAATCTTCTTGGTCTAGCCCTTCGTTTGATGTCCCTGACAAATTCGCTAAAAAACAAGCAATTGAAATAAGGAATAAAAAAAGTAAGTTAATATCGAACTCCGCGGTTTTCACTGTATTCGATTTAAATTCAAAAGCAACTTACCTTCGAAATGGTTCCACTGATGCATGGTGGTCTAGCACATATCGATGTGCCTGTTCCCACGCTAAGTTATCTAGCTCAAATGCATCAACTTTACCAACAGTAGTGTCAGCGGTATCAAAAAGATATTGAGCACAATCAAGGTTGTAAATGTCTGGATTTCTACGTGGTCTACTAGAAGATGTCTCCACACCTGGAAAATACCTAGAAAAAAATGTGAGCACTCCTCTGATAGATATCCCTGGGCTATTGACCCTTCAGGATATGCTCTATTTTTCACATAACCCTTTAGCCGGTATAGGTACCTGAACATGTACAATTAACGAATTAGAGCGGATTAGGGGATTAAAAGAAATGAGCTTTTGAAAATTCAATTTCGTAAGATGAATGAATTCTTTTACCTCTCAATGGGGTACATCCACCGATAGTGAACAGGACCGTCGATTCTGGCTTCACCAGCAAGGTGGATTATCAAGTGAATCATTATAGTGAAGAACGATGGAGGAAATATCATCTCCATTTTACTAAGTGTCAATGCCGCCTGCTGCTCCAATTGGTCCAGATCTTCAACACGAAGCATTCTTGAGCAAATACCTTTATATATGCTACAAAGATCTTTCAAGACAGTAGTGACTTGCTCACACATTGAAGACCTTAGGGCCACAGGAAGGAGATCCTGCATTAGGATGTGGTAGTCGTGTGACTTTAGACCGTGAAGCCTCTTCTCTTTAAAGTTGACATATCTTGCCATGTTAGAAGAATAGCCATCAGGGACTTTAAGTTCCAGTAGTACTTTGCAAAACAATTCCAACTCCGATTTTGACATTGAATAGATTGCAGGAGGTAGGAGTACTTTCCCGTTCGGCAATTCTTCTGGGTGCAACTCATGTCGGATGCCCATTGACTTCAAATCAAGTCGGCTCTTGAGATTGTCCTTTGTCTTCCGATCATCTTCCATAACTGTTCCTATACAATTTTCACCAATATTTTTTTCGATATGCATCACATCTAAATTATGTTGCAGTAAGTTGAATTCCCAATATGGCAACTTGAAGAAAATACTCTTCTTCTTCCATGCACCTAAACTCGTCATGTTTTGATCCTCATCTTTGCCATATAGACCGGTCTCCTCACCTTGCTCCGGCCTTGCCATTTTCTTGCCCTTTGTCCTGACTTCTGGTTCTTTTCCATATTTGAATTGATGACCATCTACCCGCCTCAAAATATCTGAACCAGAAGAAGACCCAGGAGCATGTTCCCACTCGTCAGTACCATCAAATGTCGCTGCCTCTGCCCGAAATATATGTGTGTCAGGCAACCATCTCCTATGACCCATATAGCAAAACTTTCTGCCATTGTACAACCACCTTGAACTAGTTTGGTCAGCACAACATGGACATGCATAACGTCATTTAGTACTATATCCAGATAAATTTGCATATGCTGGAAAATCATTGATTGTCCAAGACAACACGGCCCGAAGAGAAAATGTTTCTTTAGCCACAGCATCATAGGTTGGAACACCCACCCACAACTTCTGAAGTTCATCTATTAACGGTTGTAGGTACACATCTATATCATTTTCAGGACCTTTCGGTCCAGGAACTATCATGGACAAAATAAATGAGGACTGCTTCATGCATTTCCTAGGCGGCAAATTGTATGGTATCAACACAACCGGCCATATGCTGTATGTACTACTCATTTGCCTGAAAGGGTTGAAACCATCACTAGCTAGTCCAAGTCTCACATTTCGAGGATCTTCCGCAAAATCAGGATATCTTTCATCAAATTTTTTCCAAGATTGAGAATCAGCAGGATGTCTAAGAATCCCATCATTAGTGCGACCTTCACCATGCCATTTCATATCAGAAGAAGTTTTTGTAGACATAAACAACCTTTGTATCCTAGGAATCCGAGGAAAGTAACGCAGTATTTTAGCAGGCTTCTTTTTCCTACTTCGCTTAGTAGATCCACTGGCTCCCTCGTCTTGATTTGGTCTTTCTTTCCATTTCGAAGAACCACACACTTTGCAATTCTCCAGACTTTCCTTACCACTCGTGAAAAGCATACAGTCATTTGGACATGCTGCTATCTTCTCATATCCTAAATCGAAAGAACTTAGAAATTTTTTGATTTTATATGCTGAGTTTGGAATACAGATTTCAGGAAATGCTTCATTCAACAATTCAAGTAGCATAGTGAAGGACTTAGCAGACCACCCGTTTAAACATTTAATCTGAAATAGTCTGACAATGAATGAGAATTTAGAAAATTTGGTGCAATCGCGGTACAACAGAGTACTAGCATCTTCAAGTAACTTAGTGAAGGATTCTTGCTGCTTATTATTTTCAGGAGTGGGGCCAGACATTTCCTCGTCCACCCCACCACCAATCTGGTTTGTTTCTGTTGACTCATTGTGAACTTGGGTTGTTGGGTTATTGGTGTGGAAAGGAACATTATGAATCCCCATGGCAACTTGTAACAAAGCATGCATCTCATCGGAAACACTTAAGTCTTCGTTCACTAAGGGCTCAGCTTCATTTTCTAATACAACCGGACGAACAGGAGCTGACGTATGATCCTCTCCATGACAAAACCACCTTGTGTACCCTTGAAGAAAACTGTTGACAACCAAGTGTGTATGTACTACGTCACATGTCCTCAGCATACAATTTGTACACCGGAGGCATGGACAAAGGATTAGGTTGGGATCACGGGAATGTCGTTTGGCAAAGATAATAAAATCTTTAATACCATCACGGTACTCCTTGGATAATCGTGGTTTACTAATCCAACTTCTATCCATTATATCAATAGCACACAATCTGAAATTAAAATTTGATATATTAAATAGTAATAACAGTAAAAGGCATTTTGTATATTAAATTTCACCTATTTGAAAACCATCCCTAGCTGCAAATAAATAAACGATATAATCTTTAACTGTAAAATAAAGAAATTGTGGTTCCAAAAAATGTACAAAAAAAACTACATCTTAACACAATCTACTCTATTCACATAACCCTAAACTACCTTTTGTGGAAATTATCACAACCACCTTAGTGGTATTTTATCGCACACCTTGTGTTCGAGCATAAAAAAAAATCGACTATAGTCTCCCCTGTATTTGGCTTTCCGTTCAAGGAGATGATGATGGTAAAGGGTATTTTGCTGATGAAGAGGAATCGGCCGAATAATGAGCGCGTCGTGCTGTAACTACGGTAACAAAAGATCTGATGACTCATGAACTATTCTATTCATGGCTACTAATAATCACTTATCTCATAATAATAATAATAATAATAATAATAATACTAAACAAAAGAAACTAATATGGCCACTAATAAGTTTTTCTAAATAATTCTTCATCCCAACTAAATCATTGATGCTTGTAGCGCCAAAAAGAAACCTGCACGAGGTTTGTTCAGCCCAAATCTTGTACAGATTTGGAGGATTTTGGTAAAAAACATGCCAAGATGCCAATCAGATGCATGAAATCAGCTTCATTAATAGTAAAAGAAAAATGATAATGTCCAGTATGTAAGCATATATTTTTCAGAGTGAACCAATTGTTGTACATATCCGGAGGATTTTGGCATACAGCTATAGCATCCTCAGTTCATAGTGAACCCATTTTGGTAAAAAAAACATGCCAAGATGACAATCAGATGCATGGGATAAGCTTCATTAACAGTAAAAAAAAATGAGGATGCTAGCAGCATACTTAGTTTGGAAGTGAACCCATTTTGTTAAAAAATCATGCCTAAGATGGCAATCAGCTTCTCTAACAGTATCTGAAAATGAAAGTTTCCATTATCTGAGCATATATGTCGCTCTACTAATTATTTAGCCCAACTAAATCTAAAACCCAATTGTTGTGCATACCCGAAGGATTTTGGCATACGTACCTATACCATCCTCAGTTCACAGTGAACCCATTTTGGTCCAAAAAACATGCCAAGATGACAATCAGATGCATGAAAATAAGCTTCACTAACAGTAAAAGAAGATGAGGATGCTAGCAGCATACTTAGTTTGGAAGTGTACCCATTTTTGGTTAAAAAATCATGCCTAAGATGGCAATCAGGTTATCTAACAGTATCTGAAAATGAAAATACCCATTATCTGAGCGTATATGTTGCTCTACTAATTCTTTAGTCCAACTAAATCTAAAACCCAATTGTTGTGCATATCCGGCCGGAGGATTTTGGCATACGTACCTATAGCATCCTCAGTTCACAGTAAACCCATTTTGGTCAAAAAAACATGCCAAGATGACAATCAGATGCATGAAAATAAGCTTCACTAACAATAAAAGAAGATGAGGATGCTAGCAGCATACTTAGTTTGGAAGTATACCCATTTTATGTTAAAAAATCATGCCTAAGATGGCAATCAGCTTCTCTTACAGTATCTGAAAATGAAAATTTCCATTATCTGAGCTTATATGTTGCTCTACTACTTCTTTAGCCCAACTAAATCTAAAACCCAATTGTTGTGCATATCCGGCCGGAGGATTTTGGCATACGTACCTATAGCATCCTCAGTTCACAGTGAACCCATTTTGGTCAAAAAAAAATGCCAAGATGACAATCAGATGCATGAAAATAAACTTCACTAATAATAAAAGAAGATGAGGATGCTAGCAGCATACTTAGTTTGGAAGTGAACCCATTTTTTGTTAAAAAACCATGCCAAAGATTGCAATCAGCTTCATTAACAGTATCTGAAAATGAAAATTTCCATTATCTGAGCTTATATGTTGCTCTACTACTTCTTTAGCCCAACTAAATCTAAAACCCAATTGTTGTGCATATCCGGCCAGAGGATTTTGGCATACGCACCTATAGCATCCTCAGTTCACAGTGAACCCATTTTGGTCAAAAAAACATGCATGCCAAGAAGACAATCAGATGCATGAAATCAGCTTCATTAACAGTGAAAGAAAATGGGGATGCTAGCAGCATACTTAGTTTGGAAGTGAACCCATTTTTTGTTAAAAAATCATGCCAATGATGGCAATCAGGTTACTTTAACAGTATCTTAAAATGAAAATTTTCATGATCTGAGCTTATATGTTGCTCTACTACTTCTTTAGCCCAACTAAATCTAAAACCCAATTGTTGTGCATATCCGGAGGATTTTGGCATACGCACCTATAGCATCCTCAGTTCACAGTGAACCCATTTTGGTCAAAAAAACATGCATGCCAAGAAGACAATCAGATGCATGAAATTAGCTTCATTAACAGTGAAAGAAAATGGGTATGCTAGCAGCATACTTAGTTTGGAAGTGAACCCATTTTTTGTTAAAAAATCATGCCAACGAGGGCAAACAGGTAACTTTAACAGTATCTTAAAATGAAAATTTCCATTATCTGAGCTTATATGTTGCTCTACTAATTCACTGTGCCCAACTAAATCTAAAATCCAATTGTTGTGCATATCCGGCCGGAGGATTTTGGCATACGTACCTAGAGCATCCTCAGTTCACAGTGAACCCATTTTGGGTAAAAAAACAAACATGCCAAGAAGACAATCAGATGCATGAAATTAGCTTCATTAACAATAAAAGAAGATGAAAATTTCCAGTATCTAAGCATATATTTTTCTATTCATTCTTCATCCCAACTAAACCATTCATGTTAAGGAAATCAAGATGCATACTCTGAAAAAACATGTTTTTTTTGAAAAATAAGGGAAATCAAGAGATGATACCGAAGAGAGAGAGAGAGAGAGCGGGGCGACGAGTGTGGGGGCGTAGGAGAGAGAGAGAGAGCGGGGCGATCGCCGATTCACCTCCAAATAGAGAGAGGGAAGAGGGAAATCGAAAATGACGAAGGGAAGAAGGGACGATTTCGAAAAGTCGAAGGCCGTCGAAGAGGACGAAGCGGCAGAGGCAAACACGCGGGAAGTAGAGCGAGGAAGGAGGGAAACGAAGCGCCCCCTTTTTTGGGGGGGGGGTTTGGGAAAATGGCGAGCGAAAGATTAGGGTTCGCGGGTTTTATCGCAGCTTATTCACCGGCGTTTCAATTAGACACGCCGGTGAATGTGTCCGTATATTCACCGGCGTTTATTATCAAAACGCCGGTGAATAATACACTTCACCGGCGTTTCTAAATAAAACGCCGGTGAATACGAAGATTGACCGGCGTTTTAAAGCGACCGCCGGTGTATAACCATTCCATCTGGCGCCCCATTCCTATTCGCTCCCTACCCCGGTACTAGTAGTAAAACGCCGGGGAATATTCGCCGGTAAAACAAGTATCTTTTGTAGTGAGATAGTAATTTACACGTGTGATGTACATTTAATATATTAAAAAATTTAAAGTAAAAAATATGACGTAGTGAGGACTCGAGCCTGAGACCTCATTCATATTAGTTATGCACGTGCAATGCACACGTTGCTAGATTGACAAATGATACTAAGGTCTCTCCCACTATAATATTAATAGAGATTGTTCACAACAAAAACATAGATAAGAAAAACGCACTGCAGATAACAATCTGATTTATTTTTAAACAGCACTGAATCATATTCAGCACAATCTTACATGCAATGGCTGAATATGATACACGAATACAAGTTATTTAGCAACAATTAGGAGATAATAGATCAAATGTATTCATCGTAAATAACACAGCAAAATACAAAATTAAGATTATATTAAACCCTTACGTAGAATAATAGTTGTTGGTTAGTAGTGAGAGGACCAATCAACAGCACTACCAACCCTAGGCATAACCACAATGTTCTTTTTCGACTGTGCATCAACCCTGTAATTAGCACCACAAGCTTGCCCTTAGATGCCAACGAGAAAGGCTTCACCTCGTTGAGGGGATGCTCAAAACTCTGCAACCCCTTGGAAGTCATGAAAAAACAGCCTGGTCCAGAAACCTTGATTGTGAAAAACTAAGTCAGCACTCCAAATACAGAAAAGCAGAACATTAAGAATTAATTTTTTTTGAGCTTTTGACATCTCCATAGGGCTTTCTTTGTGTCATTCGTATTTATATATATACACGATTTAAAGTTATATCAATTGTTACTCTTATGCACATCCCTTAAGGGGGCGTTTGGTACAAGGATTTTGTTGAGTAATGTGCTAAATAAATGCATTCATATATCTAAGAATTAATGAAGTCTTGGTAATGATGTACCTAGTAAATTGTATCTAAGAATTAATGAAATCTTGGTAATGATGTACCTAGTAAATTGTATGCAGTTAAGTGCATCTAGTTGAGTGTGTTCATGCACTGGTGAGTTAATGCTTATTCTAGTGAGTTCCATTGCTCACTATAAATATGTGAGCTATCTCTAGTTGTGAATGTACAACCAAGAAAGATCATTTCAAATAAAAGAGAAATAATTATCTATCCTCAAATACTCTTCCTCTTGCTCTAGAATATCACCAACAGATTGGTATCAGAGCCATGGCTTTCTCAAGCAACCCTTCAACAACCAACAGATTTTTTTTTGTTCCCTGAGAATCTTAACTTGAAAATTTAGTTTTCCATGTTTGGTATGCTAATTTTTAAATTCAAATTCCCAGGAAACTAACATTCCTAGAATTTTTTTTGCCACAATTCCCAAAAAAAATTTCCGGGGGGAGTTTAAAATTACAATTTTGCCCCTGAAATAAACAAAATCCTAAACCTGGATCTTCATATTTGTTCTTCTTTTCCTCCCTAATAAACCCATCCCCTCTTTCTCCCCCAAAAATCTGAGGACCGAACTTGGCCGCTGTCGTTCAACTCGTCGCACCTCTTTCGCAGTTCTGTTCGTGACTGTTTATTTGTGAACTGCATTACCTCTTTCCCACCTCTTTCCCAGTTCTGTTCAACTACGGTGTTCATTTCCTCTATGTGGGGTCGAACATGCAAAGTCCATTTCATTTCATGTATAGATGACTTACGACTTATGCTTTCTGCCAGCCATATGACACAACACTCCTGGTGCAGAAAATGAAATGATCCAGATTTTGTACACATTTTGAGTATGCATTTGAACTTTGATATTTTCAAAATAGTAATTCGCTTGCTATATTTAGCTGAATTTACTCTTCAGAGTTATATTGCATCTCTGCATACATGCTTATGTCATATTGGATTTTCATCATAATTGAACTTACTTTTTTCTCATAATTTTTATATAGGCTCGAGGCTTCACTATTATGCTCAAATTTATACACGGGGCCTGTAGAATGACATGTTATACAGTTCATAAAAGTTTATTACAGTTCGACTATATTGGCAATTTGCACGTGTGTAAGGAACTTGTGGTTAGAAGACACAGATCCAGAAGTCTATTCATCGTTAGGGGTAGTCATTGTGTTGTAAAATTGTTTGTATTTTGTGGCCCATATATGCATCATTTTTTTTACTCAGGTATTTCATCAAATAGTTTGTTTTAGTATTTGAGGATGAGAGGGGTATTTTATGATTCCTGGAAATCATAAATCCCAGGAATCATAAATTCTGGGATTTATGATTCCTGGGAACCAAAAAAAATTCTTGTACCAAACGTCCCCTACGGGGTTATTTTACTGTAGGTATAATCATATAGGTGTAATGCAACTGTCATATCAAAAACCTGTGGGATGGGTGTGTATGTATGTGTGTTTGAACACAAGTGTTTTTGGAGATTAGGTACTACAAAATCTCTATTAATCTAGTTTTGTATCCCACTCTCACCTTTGGGGAATGGTGCCATACCTCAGTTAACTCAGGTGGCAAAAGAAAAAGTGCAGCAGAAATTGCCGACTTCAAGTTCACTAAGTTGACCTTTCTTATATCCCAGTTATAAACAAGAACATGAACTTGCAGATTTCAATAAGTTCATTACTACAGTTAAAAGAATTAAGATTGCATAGAATTTTGTATCATAGAGAATATAGCAAGAGTCATGAGGCAATTGAAAGGAGCTAAAAGAAAAAAAGAACTGATCCGAATTCAGTCAAAGACAATGGTAGAGGAGTCTCCGTCTTCCACTAAATGTTGATAATGAGGTTTAAATTATGGGTAATTACCATTTATTATAAAATTTTTAATCATATAAAACAACATACCACCAACAAACAACGAACATAACTTTCTAAAAAGGTTGAAAATGGCTGTCTGGCTTTAGATGCATTGAAACAAAAATTTGGAGACAGAATTGGTGCAGCAGGTCTTCTGTTAGCTGCTACTGACGGGGGTAAAAATGAATAGATTTCATCCTTTTTAGAAGAGTTTATGTCAGTTTCTCAAATAGTTATCTGGATGAAATACATTAAGCATTAACTATTGTATACATTGGAAATATTCATTGAGTTCAAGGAAGTTCGTGCATATATTGAAAATGCAGGATAATTACTGGAAAGATAATTGGATGTTTAAATGTAACAAGAAATACTTGTATGTCATATCCATTATCCACATGACAAGAATAGCCCCATTATCTGAATCCCATATTACACTAAACAACGATAGTTGTACTCAACTAACGTAAATGAGTTTTTCATATTACACCAATATTAATGCGATTGATAACAAGTTAATAACATTTCAAATAATTATAATTGCAACTGATAACTGAAATTTTAAATAATAGAAAAATCATAAGGATATAAATCAACTAAATCTCTAACAAACTCATTTACAAATTGAAAACTACAAGAGATGTCTAGTTATTATAATAAATGAAAGAATGCAGTGATGGAAAAGAAGAAGAGTAAAACAAAGCCAACCACACCTCAAGTATCTACATACAGGTTTTTGCAAACGACCGCTTAGATAGAATCTGTCCCAAGTCAATACATCCCAATGCCAAATCTTGGATTCCTACTACTTTATACTTTATCATCTGTTAAACAACAAAGAATATAAGTCGATATAGTCAGTAAAACTCATTCAATCAAAACAAAAATAAAAAATAATAGAAGTTCAAGGTTTTAACACATCAATACCTTTTCTCTCCATGGGACATACGTATTGAAGTGCACTCCCACCCCAATCCTATAGGCCATGCATGTAACCTGAACCACAAAGAAGAAAATCAATGTAGGATTAAGGTCCTTCTGAATAGCTTAAAGCTCTATCAGTCAGTTAAGTCTTACTATTAACAGCTTAAAACCAAAATCTTAGGCCACTTTCAGAAATTGAGGTTAACAGAGATACGTGGAGGTATCTAGATACCTTCAGTTAGTACCTATAATCCGTTTTCTGAAGGTCAGATAGATACGTATTTTAACTTTTTGGGCCTCAAAATTTAAGATAGCTTAGGTATCTCAACTCCAAAAATATAAAATTTATTCTTACTTGCATGTACCTTTTAAATCGAAGGTAGAGGCAAGCTACCTAAAGGTCGGACACCTTACCTCTATCTCTATATAAAAGATACTTATAGGTATCCTAACTATGTCCGCAAATAGGGCCTTAATAGTGATTTGTAACTAAACATTTGGGGGTTTTCTCAAATAAGTGCTCTACTTAACAAGTAGTTTTGGTTAGGCTCCCCGGTAGAAGCTAATACACCTAGGTCCCAAAAAAATTTAATTATTCCAAATATGACCCTTTAGTTGGTTCACTCACATTGACTTACCTAAAAGTTGCCCATATTAACAAAATTCAACGATACAACTTGTAAAAAATCTATATTTCTTGTTCTATATTTTCAACTGTTTGAAAACACAGTTAGGATATGTATAGCCAAATTTTAAATTGGAGATACTTGTGTGCAACATATATGTAACATGCGTCTACTATGGTATCTTTGAAGTGGAGCTAAAGATATGTTATAAGTAGCATAACTCTACCTTCGCTTAACTATTTTCATAACTGATATATCTATAGGAATCTCAATTTTCGGGAGTCCAAACAGAGGAAAGGTGGGATAACGAAGGTATCTTCCAATCACTTACCTTTCCAAATGAGGCGTTAATTCCGTGTACTTCCAATTACCTTCATTTCCAAACAGGGGCTTAACTTCCAACTACATTCGTGTCAATCTTACAGAAAAGCTACTAAAACCAAAAAAACTTATAGGACTAAATTAGGAAAGAGGAACAAACCGATTTTGGGCCCAGAGCTCCCATCCACTTCGAGTAATGGTGCCCATTCATCTCCAAATTCTGCCATGTTTTCATCCCATTAATAAAACTCCGTCAAAATATAGGAATGACTACAAGAAACAAGTACATAGGTGCAAGTGAAACCACTCACTTGAGAGTGCCATTTTAGGGGATAGAGAACCCCCATAATGTAATCCACCATTGAAGTCTGAAATTAGTTTAAATTAATCAGATAAAATATTATAATTCACCAAAAACAAAAGTTAAATATATATCTATATAATAAATTACAAAGAAAGCTATCAAGTGGCTCTCCTTCAATCTCCCCTAAAACCAATGGCCCAGATTGATTATCATAAAACATATTTTTCCGTCCAAAATTTCATACCCCACAATTTCAAAACCCTCTCTCTCTCTCTCTCTCCCGCGAAATACCCCCCCCCCCCTCTCTCTCTTTTTCACTATCTCTCTCTCCTGCTCATACTATCTCTCTTTCCCTCCACCCTCTCTCTCTCCCCGCACGCTCTCTCTCTCTTCGATCCTGTCTCGCTCTCTTCCCCTCCACCACCCCTCTCTTTCCACGCTCTCTCTCTCTCTCATTGATCCACTGTCTTCCACTTTCACCATCTCTCTTTTCCTTGACCCACTAAACCCAGTGAACCCACCGAACCACCGAACCCCACCCAAGCTTCATCGTCTTCCTGACCACTGACTGATTTGTGCCCATTTGAGTTGATCCCGACCACCTTCGTCGGCGTGCTCGCTGCCTTTGGTTTCGAGTAACGCAATATGGACGAAGCGGCGGGATGAAATCAACTTCGATCAGCTTCAGAAGGTATCAACCTGTTTGGTTATGTTTTGTTTAGTTTATGTAATTATTGATTTAGATCTGAATTTAGTTGTTTGTGGAGGATTTTGATGTTGAATTGATTTAGTTTAGTGTTGATTGGAATGAAAAAATTCGAAACTAATGTGAAAATTTTAGGAGATAATGTGTGATGATGTTTTTATTATTAGGTGAGAACAAATAGTTGGCTGGATTGAGCTATTTGAGTGACTGGTAAGGTGTATGTTGTAACTTTGTGCATTAATTAAGTGAAGGGTTAAATAGTTAAGAGCACTCTTCCATTGTGAGTGTTCAAAATGAATTTTGTAGTTTCTAAATTAATGAGGCAGTAATATATGTTTTGTAAGTTCGTACAGAGAACTTACTCCAAGTAGAATGATGTAAGTGCGCCTGTTTTAAGAATTTGTTACTAGCAAGACTTCACATGCATTTTTAGTTATGTAAAATGTATGTGGGTGCCCTTAATTTGATTTTGAAGTATTTAAAATTTTGCTTGAATAAGCAGAAATATTATGTCAACTGTAAATTTGGACTGCAAGTTGGATCTAAAGTCCATTGCCCTGCAAGCACGTAATGCAGAGTACAACCCCAAGGTATATACATGCATCTTCAATTTATGATCATTGCTTGCTGTCTAGATGATTTTTGTGGTTATTGTTCTGTCCCTAAATGTTAATGCCATCATGTGTTGATGTAAAAGCTAAATTTTTACTGGAAAGGGAAGAACATATATCATTCTAAGGCTTTTTTTAATGTTATTGAAATTTTTATACCTCATTAGTGACAGATTGGCACATGAATACCATGGTGGATTCATGCCAACAATATGGTAATGGACTTTAGGGATTAGGCATTATGTATAAACAGGGGCCATGTGACTAGCCGCTAAGGCAGCCTATTTTGTTTATATCTGTTTTGTTATGAAGGAAGAAAATAGAAGGAAATGCAATGAAGAGAAGAAGACTGTTGTTCTCACCTATGTTGGCAGGTGTTGTAAAGAGAGAACTCAGAGATACTCAAGTACTCTTTTTCATTGTCTATACATCTCAGGTATTCGTTTTGTTGGGTTTGTGTTAGACTGATACTGTTTTGCATATAATTTTAGGATTGATACTGTTTTGCATCTAATTTTGCATCTAATTTTAGGAATGATACTGTTTTGTAGCTCCGTCAACCCAACTTTCACCTCAGCACAGATTTTAGGATTGTAAGTGTTATTGATACTGTTTTCCATCTCATTTTGCATCTAATTTTAGGATTGGATCTGTTTAGGATTACACTGAGTATATTATTTGTTACATCTCAGGTATTATTTGTTACACCGAGTATATTATTTGTTCACTTACAATCTTTATAGTGAGACTGAATGTCATGAACTCGCTTGATAGGTACCTTTAGATTTAAAATAACTAAATAATTTTTTCTCTTTTTTTTGTTCCGTGCTGCCAATAGTTATGAGTTATTGTTTTGCATGCTGATTGCTGCCCATATTTATGAGGATTGTCGTATTATGCAATGTTGATTTAGTTTTTAACTTATCTTTCAAACATAATTTAGCACATAAGTCTTTGGCTGTATAAACCACCTGAAGTCTATTTGGCTGTATAAACCACCTGAAGTCTATTTGGCTGTATAAACCACCATCGGTCTTTTTTTAAAGGGATGCCCAAGGTCAGCATATAATAAACACACATAATAAACACGTTTCAGCTATTCAAAGATGAGTTTCGAAAACTGATTGCATTTGTTGTGCCCAGTCAAGGATAACTCCTAACCATAGACTATATCATCTCGAGGCATCGAGTTGGTTGTCAATAAGATATACACTTAGTAAGTAGAGACCGACCAATAATGTAAACATTTTGTTGCAGTTCATAATAATGTCAACATTTTGATACACTGTTCTCTTTAAACACTGCATTTATAGCTATCACCGTCATTATTACCCTGAAACTCTTCTCTCTTCTTCTCATCTTGGCCTGCACTATCGCCACCCTATCACCAATGCATTTCGTTCCAAACTTCCAATCACTCCGTTCTATCTTCAACAAAGTTGTTGCCACCACCACCACTACCAGCAACAAGCCATTCCTCCCCATCCAATCATTGAAATAAAGTTTAGGGAAGCTCAATATTAACTCTGCAAAGAACTACACGAGCGTATATGACAATACTAAAGATAGAAGGTTCGTTACCAATCATTGAAATTTTGATGAAAGATATAACTCCAACATAATCCATAGGTTCATACACATCTTTTTTATGGCCATATTGGCTTCAGAAATTATGAATCAGATATCCGCAAATGAAGATTATTAACACTTTTGTTACTGAAAATATATATTCAGTAGTCCCTTCCAAACCAGCCAAACAAATTTTGCTTAATACTCTCACAAACAATCAAATTTGGAAGCAACAAGATTTACAATCAAAACAAGAATTTCAGAGGATGCATTCATGAAACTTTCCAAAACCTGGGATTCATCTGAAGTAGTCTCAATGAATTTCATGCAGAGTACCACACATTTGGCTTCAATGTCACATGTTCAATTTTAAATATAGTAATCAGAAAACCGCACTTCCGATTATAAAAATAGCATATTATACAACCCAGACAACTATAAACACTGAATTTAAACTCCAACCTAGACAACTATATCTATTAAGAAAAATTAAATCAAGCCTAACACAAACTCAAAACAGAATTAACACAAACTGCAAAAGTCTAGAGATCACAAAATTAAGAACACAAGGCCATAGGCCAGCTACAGTTAAACAATGGCATTGACAACACTAGCAATCCTTGGCCACAGGTCAGCACATTCTTTTCCAATGGGCCCAGTAATAGCAGATCCTATAACCATAGCCAATAGAACTCATTAAATTTATGGATATGAGACTAATCAAAGGAAAAGCAAATAACCAATTAATAATCATTTCGAGGTCAATTTCAATAGAATAAGCTCAAAAATTAAGATATGCATTTGAAAATATTTACAAATTATTTATTTAATCCTTGGGTGAGAGTGAGAGGAGAAGGGAGAACTTTAGGAGGGGGGGAAAATAGATTGATATATAAATGGGGAAAAACTCAATTTCGAAGCCGGACAAGAACATGAAAGAAAACTGTTGGTTTTTCTGTTTATTTCACTGGGAAAAGATCAAATGATGCAAGTTACAGTCTGTATATATCAACTTCTAACAAAGAAAATGAAATAGCTCTAGAGATCTTACATTCGTAATTCTGTATCTTAATAAAAAAGGTTAGGTGAGTAACATGTACCAAGCATTGATTAGTTGGTATTTTTCATAGTAAAATGCATTCAATTTCTCAAATCAAGAGACTATGCCTATATTAATAAATAAAGTTAAATATTTTGTCAACTGACAGGATGAACGTTGTGACATAGTATTAACAAGACAAGTTTCTGCAATAATGCACTTAAAACAGAATGTGTATTGCCTTACCTTTTCATTTCTCCCTTTGGATTCACAATCACCCCAGCATTATCTGCAAATTGCAAAAAGAACATAACCATGTTAAAGAATGAGATATGCATCCAAAACAATGGGCTCCAACAATTTTCAGTTATTTAAATTTTCAAATTGCAACTGTTAGTAGTGGACAAATCGGTATATTTCATGCAACAACAAAATATTAAACATAAGAAATAATAAACATGAAACCAACTGACAAGCATTAAAAAAACTGAGAAATGCAACTGCGGATGCAATAGATGTAGGCTTGAAATGCATGGATATTTATAAACATAGTCTAGCCAATGATTCTACAGTTTCTAGAAGATAGATCATAGTAGTTAATATTATGTTCGTATTTTGTGCTCATTACTCTACAATTTCTTGATTGGTTTGTTAAAGTAATTAGAACGTCAAAGTTAATCATCATATACACCCTATGTTTTTCGTTAATTACCGCTAATTTAATACCTCTTTTTTTGCCAGATTGTCTTCTACACTCAGAACCGTTATGTACATATTGACAGTTTAACTTTTGGTAGGGTGATGAAGAACATGTTGGGTTGAAACCACTGAGTTAACAGGTATTGTCCTGTTTGAAAGGTATTAGTTTCAATTCTCTTACTATTTGTTTCTTTAATTATCATGGTTTTGATTGATTATTGAAAAACTCCTACTGTTTGTTTAGGCTCACTGTTTGGTCCCATATTGAAAACTCGAAGCATTGTGTTTTCCTACAACCTTGTAAGTTATTTTTTGGTAATTCAGTCTATTGGTGTATATTTTGTTGGAAGATGTAATATTTGGAATATTTATTATTTTGGAAGATGATGTAAGTATCTATATTTGATGATGATATAATATAGTTATGTTAATACCCGTACCCGTAAAGTTGTGGAGTATTGGATTCTGTGTTTGATTTTTGAAAGGTTTTTCAAAGATTTTTCTAAAAATCCATTACGTTTTCAAACAAAATTATGATTTTTATTTTGTATCTTGCATCATATTATAAATTTTCCCCCAAAGCCTTTTATATATAATGCATGTGTGATATTGCTTGGTTTGGCCTGGGGAGGACTGATATTGACTGCCTGTGATGTTATATTTTTATTTGTTAGCAGAATTTCGTAAGGAATTGCTGTAAAAGAGTTAATATTCTAGGGGGGACTCTATCGAAATTTTTACTAAAATTCCTTAAATTCTATTTCGGTTACAAACCAAATCTTGGTTTTTATTTTGTATCTCGAGTCATATGAAGATTTTTTCCCCCTGAGCCCTGCATATATGATGCCTGTGTGATGTTTCTTTGATTGGCCTGGGGAGGATTCATATTAACTGTCTGTGATGTTTATTTTTTAATTGTGACCAGAATTCCGGTAAAAGGGCCAATATTTAAAGGGAGATTATGTCAAATTTTTATTACAATTCCTAAAAATCTATTACGTTTTCCCATGAAATTTTGGTTTTAATTTTGTATCTTGGCTAATATGAAAATTTTAGGGGCGGATTAATATTAACTGCCTGTGAAATAGCATTTTGGGGACACTGTCGAAATTTTTACTAAACAACTTAATTAATTAATCATTCTTCGCTATGACGTGCGGTAGGCACGTGTCCATGGACATACCTAGTATATATATATATATATATATATATATATATATATATATATATATATATATATATATATATATATATATATATATATATGTCCTTGTTGCTAGAGAGGAGAGAGGACCCATAGGCGCAGCAGAACTCGATTGGTGGTAGGGATTGGAGAGGAGCTGCAAGCTCCATTGGTTTGCATCATTAGATATAACAAGATGGACTTCTGAATCAGTTCCCCAAAAGAAAGGAACACTTCCATCAGCATCCTATATTCAAAATAGAAGTATCATTAGACAATGGAATGATACCAACTGCTCAAATTTCAAAGAAATTCGTTGCAACAGAGTACAAAAATTATCGAATAATGGAACTAAGATTTGTACTTACATGTACGAATGAAAATCGAACAATATGTTGGAATATTTTTACGGCATTATTTAAATCGCTAGGAACATAATTAAAGCTTTATGAAGGTTACATGATCATATACTGGTTGTCTATCAGAAGTGAAATATGCATAAAGAATAAATTAATCTTACAACTTAGTCAAACAAGTGAAATAAAATCTACAAAAGGGAAGACAAAATGGAAGAGACACCAGTTGGATGTTTCTATGGTGATAAGGTCAAGCCATCAAGGTGATAGACTTGAACTTGATTAACTCTACGTTCATCGATTAACCCAGTAAAGGAATTAAGGAAAAGTTGCACTTGACAAAAAGATACACAGGATGACTCAGCTTAGCGTATAATCAATCATTGTAACTGAAGCCCAAAAGCATAGAAAAAACTAAACAAATTGGTGATCCAAAACATATGCAATATATTCCAACATGTTGCTACTCCTGGGGGGGTTAGGGGACAGTATTCACGGTGAAAAATTTATAGCAAACACTAAATTCAAACAAGATACAATAAACAAAGCTACAAACCATGTACGAAAGAAGTAACGTGATCCCTTCGTTTGTTTGAACACAACTTAATTTTACAATACACATACACAAAGATAAACGTTTATGAAATTACTTACAACTTCAACAAACGTAGATTTTGATGAGCTATCAAAAAGGACAAGCAGGAACTTTTCGTTGAGGTCCCTCACGACCTGATCAGCAGGATAAGGACCTTTATCTCTTAGTGTCCTGTAAGCTTTAATGACAATGATAACTTCATTGGCAGTCTTGCTCAATCCATACTGTTGATTTAAAAGTGGAACATTTTCATTATGCCCTTCGAACAAGCAAAATACATCATTCACAGCAACAAATAATCTACACAAAATCAGAAATGAAGTTCACCACACTCTCCCTCTCTCTCTCTCTCTTTCTATATATCTATATAATAAAACACAAAGAAAGCTATCAAGTGGCTCTCCTTCAATTCCCAAAAAATTAAAGACCCAGATCTAACTTCACAAAACATATTTTCCCTCCCAAAAGTTTCCCCCACAACTCAAATTCAAATTCCCACCCAAAACAACTCCTATATTTATTTAATTATTTCTCTCTCTCTCTCTCTCTCCCTCTCTCTTCTATTCAAAAAATTAAGAAATTTAAAATTTAAAAACTTTAAAAAAAATCAAAAAATCATATAATATATTTTTTGCTTGACCCCCAAAAGTTTCTCATATAATATATTTACTACTTCAATTAATTTGCTGGATCTCCAAAACTATTTTCTAAGAATAAACAAGGTGCACCGTTCCGAAGACGTGCCGTAGGCACTTGGGGCAAACCTAGTATATATATAATTTCAAATTTGTATGAGGATAAAGCTAGTCGCATAATGATTTCAAACTAATTTACAATAGATTATTACCTAATTCCGGAGGTTTAGGATCAGATCTGAATAGGGGTGGCAACTGGGCCGGGTCAACCGGCGACCCACCCGCGACCCGGCCCACGAACCCGGCCCGCATAAGGATTTCACGGGTTCGGGTCGAACCCGGTGAATAGGACCGGGTCGACCCGGGTCGCTTTTTTCCCGAATTTGATTCGCCAAACCCGGCCCACGAACCCGGTCAACCCACGAATTGGACCCGCCAACCCGCGGGTCGACCCGCGAATTTCGACCTACCGACCCGTGACGGGTCGACCGTTCGACCCGCGGGTCGAACGGGTCGAAACCCGCGGTTCGAGGCCGGGCTGACCGTTGGGCTTAGGTGCCGTTGGGCTTCACAGCGTTGGCATGCAGCCAACGGCTCTTAGAGCCGTTGCTGCTGCCGTTAGATAGTTTATTTTTTTTTTTGTTTTTTCCCAATTCTAAGTCTATAAATAGCCCCCAAAAATCTCCAAAAAAATCACACCTCCCTCTCTTACTCTCTCTACTATTATACATCAAAAAAAAAAAAATTTGAAAAATTGTAGTAATCATCAAACAAGTGTACAAGGAGGCGTATACACGATCAAATTTCGGTCGTATCGGAGAACAAAATTCAACGTCTTCAACTCTCTTCAACCATCGACTCAAATCTACTTCAACTCTTCAATTGCGAAATCGGCAAAGCCCTCCTCCATCTTTTCTATTATATTCTAATTTTCACGGTTTTATTTTATACGCGTATTCCACGGTGAACGGTATCAAAATATCTCTATCTCTTTTCTCTTGTTATTATTTTTTTTGCGTTGTAGTTAAAATTATTGTTCGTTTTTTGAACTTCTCTATCTCAACCCTCTTGTTTTTTAGTTTTTTTTTGTATAATTCACCGCTCGTCCCCTCCTACATTGTAGATTTTTTTTTACATACCACATTACTACACTATGTCTAGATCACGCGGTAGCGGTCGTAGTGGACAAGATTCTTCCTCATCTTCACGTAGGCCACCAATTGTCCCAATTATTGAGCCCGCCCAAGAATTTGATCCTACTATGGAACAATGGGGTACACACGATGATGTTGGACACGAACATTTAGAAGAAGAACAACAACAACAAACCGAAACCACACAACCCCGTAGTAGTAGGAAAAGTAGAGGAGAAACTAGCGATTGGCACAAGTTTTATGAGTATATTCCGGACGAAAATACTCCGGGTGTAGGTGTGAAAGTGTGTAAAGCATGTGGTAAACAATACAAATTCAAGAGGGGTGACGGAACCGGTACACTTAGTAGGCACATCCTAAATAATCATAAAGATCTTCTTGATCAAATACAAGGCCAACAAAGAATAAACCCTAGGACCGGTCAAGTAAATAGCCACCCTTATGATCCCGAACTTGTTCGTCGGGAAATGGCCCGATTAGTAATTAAGGATGAGTTACCATTTACCTACTCCGAGAGTAGGAACTTGGAAAATTTTAATCAAACGGCCTTAAACCCTCATTTTAAAAGAATTTCGAGAAATACTTGCGAATCGGATTGTTTTAAAGTGTACATGGAAATGAAGGACGCGTTGATTGCAATTTTATATAGTTTAACTTGTAGGGTTAGTTTAACTTCGGATTGTTGGACGGGTGTCAACAATATTCCAATGATCGGAATAACCTGTCATTGGATCGACAATGATTGGATTCTTAATAAAAGAATCATATCACTTGCGTCGTTGCCGTATCCCCATAGTGGCGCTGAAATAGCAAACCGTATTTTAGAAATTTGTGATGTTTTTCATATTCGCGATAAAATTATGGCTATTAGTTTTGATAATGCATCTAACAACAATGTAGCAATTAATACTTTAAAAAGAATATTAAACCCTCCATCTGACAATATTTTTCATGTTAGGTGTGCATGTCATATTATAAATTTATGTGTTCAAGATGCATTAGGTATAGCTGATCCATATATAATTAAAATTAGAGATTGTGTACATTTCATTGCATTAAAACCAAGCATTCTACAAGAATGGAAAGCTTGGTGTAGAGCTAGACATGTTCCTTTTAGAAAATTTCCAAAGGATGTTAGACACCGATGGAATTCTACTTTTGATTTACTAAATGTTGTCACCGAATATAAAGCAGTTGTAAATGATTTTTGTATCGCACAAAATATGCCTAATTTTCAAATGACTGCCGTCGATTGGTTTTTTGCTGAATCTTTGTTGAAATTTTTAGAACCTTTTAAAACCGCAACTTTAAAATTTTCAAAAACATATGAATCTACTTCTAGTAGCATTTTTATTGAATTAGTTAGCATGGTTCAAACATTTAACGAAATGTTAAATGATACCCATATTAGTGACATTGTAAAACCTGCATTTACTAAATTTTTGAAGTATTATTTTCCTCCTCCTATGTTGATTTGTGTTGCTACTGTTATGGATCCTCGTATCAAATTTGAAGGTACGAAGAATTTGATAGAAATATTTTTTGGATATTTAGAGAACATTGTAGAATTAACAATTGATTGCGCTAGTTTTTTAGTTAAATTTGAATCCACGTTAAATAACTTGTATGATTATTATGATAGACGTTTTGCTTCTAGTAGTACAACTTCTGTAGTTAGTTCTTCTTCTGGTGGTTCTAAAGGTAAAAGTAGAATTGGTGATAGAACATTTAGTTTACTTGAAAAAATTCAATCTAAAAAACCTAGGACTAATCAACCAAATGAATTAAATTGGTATAACCAACAAGATGCTGAGCCTTTTACTACCGCACTAGATATTTTACAGTGGTGGAAAGAACATGAACACACTTTTAGTATTCTATCAATTATGGCTAAAGATTTACTAACTCCTCCTGTCTCTACAGTTGCTTCTGAGAGTGCATTTTCTACAAGTGGCAGGGTTCTATCAGATTACAGGAATCGGATGAAGCCCGAGACGTTAGAGATGCTCGTATGCACAGAAGACTGGCTGAAGGCTGAAGATAGGACGCAAGGGAAAGCACTATCGAGTTCCACAAGTGGGAGCAACTCGCCTGAAGAACAACAACAACAACAACAACAACAACAACAGCAACAACAATAGCTTTTCTTGTTATGTTAAATTAGAAAAATTGTAGTCAATTAAAATTGTACATAAGAATTAAGAAATATGTTATTGTATAAAACTTATTTGTGAATTGAATTCTTCATTTCGTTATAAATTGTTCAAATTGTACAACTTAAATTCATATGAATAAAATTTCAAAATTTGTTGTCAATTTCACGCTTTCAATCTTATTATTATTATTACGATTTTTTTTGTTTATTAGTATTATTACTTACTTAATATTATAATTAAACATCATTTGGGGATATTTGATTCAATTTTAAGAATTGTAGTATTATTACTTATTAGTATTATTACTGAATTACATACTTAGACTTAGTATTATAATTAAACATCATTTGGGGATATTTGAAGAATTGTATAATTTATCACTTATTAGTAGTATTACTTACTTAGTATTATATTTTTTTTTAAAATGTAATATTCATCAAACAAAAATATGGTTGTTTGTATAATTGTATACATCATTTGTAAAATTATTATTATTATTAGTTCGATTTAAGATACCCAAAAAAAAATAAAAATAAAAAAAAAATTATATATTAAACGGGCCAACCCGCGGGTCGACCCGGCCCAACCCGGGTTGAGCCCTAATGGGTTCACGGGTTGGGCGGGCCACCCAAATCAGCATCTGACCCCGGCCCGGCCCGGCCCGCATAACACCCCAACCTGGCCCGGCCCGCCCACTCGAACGTGCCAACCCGTGCGGGTTGGGCCCGGCCCGGCCCGCTGGGCCCGTTCGCCACCCCTAGATCTGAACTATGATACTTTTATAAAAAAAACTCAGTTTTTTATGAGGGTCGAGATGGGCTGACATGGTGAGGAAGAAGATGGCGATGGATGATGATGCGGTTTGTTTTTGGGAAACGTGTGGATGCACCAGGGTGAGTTCTTACTCGATTTGTATTTGATAGAGGAGACTCTTATGTAGACGACCCTCGACTGGACGAACGGTACTGAGGTAGGTGGTATTGAGGTGGAAGCTGATGCTCGGCTCGGATCTTTGGGGCTCGGATCCGAGGGTCTTGTGTACCTGCAGACGGTCTCGGAACACCGGGGTTGGTCCCGGTGGCAGACCCTCTGACGATCTGGTCAGTCACTAAGGGAGAGCAACAGTAACTAGGGTTTGGATGGAAAAGAGTTGATTACCTGGAGAAGGAGTAGAGGTCTGGTATTTATAGAAGATGCCAACCGGGTCTGGATCCGTTTGGGGCCGGGTCTGGACCCGATTGCCCGTGTGGCTGAAGTGGTGGAAAATCGGGTGGTATAGGGCTGACATGGCAGACGCCGGGGCAGTTTCTGGGCTGACGTGAAAGAGGCCCGGGCGATTTTCCAGCGCTGACGTGGCAGATCCAAAGGATCAGAAGGAGCGCGCATCCTGAGGGGATCCTGTGGCCCAGGACGGGCCACGTTATTCCTGAACCATATCACAAGCCCCACACTCCTGTAGGGCTGGGTGAGCCAGCTGTGTAGGAGTGATTCTTCGCCTCTGTGGAAAGAGCGGGGGGGATGTTGGGGTACAAAGCAGGATCTGCTATTTCCCGAAGAGGCCCTTGGAGTTTGCATGGGAGGCTAAGTGTAGAAGTGTAGGAGTCGGAGCGACGCTCGCCGAGGCTTGGGGTCGGCAGACGAGCCCTAGGGATCGGTGAATGAGCTTCAAGGGTCGGTAGACGATCCCCTCGCTAGTTGGAAGAGCGAGGGGACGTCGGGGCCTCCCGTTGGGGCTCGATTTGTCAAGGACTAGGGGTCGGCGGATGAGCTCCGAGTGTTGGCGGACGACCCCCTCGCTAGTTGGAAGAGCGAGGGGACGTCGAGGTCTTGTGTTGGGGCCTCGGTTTGTCGAGTACCAAGGGTCGGCGGCCGAACTCCTAGGGTCGGTGGATGATCTCCTCGCTAGTTGGAAGAGCGAGGGGGGGCGAGGTCTTCTCCTGGGGCTCGGTTCGTCGAGCACTAGAGATTGGCAGACGAGTCCCTCGTGACAAGAGGAGGGCTCATGGGGCTCGCGGTGTCATCTGAGCTCCGAGCCCTTCTGGGTCAAAGGAGGGTAGATGTGGCTCGCAGTGCTATCCGAGCTCCGAGCCCTTCTGAACAAAGAAGGGCAGATGGGGCTCGTGGTGCTATCCGAGCTCCGAGCCCTTCTGAACAAAGGAGTGCAGTTGGGGCTCGCGATGCTATCCGAGCTCCGAGCCTCTTTGAATCAAAGGAGGGTAGATGGGGCTCGCGGTGCTATCCGAGCTCCGAGCCCCTCTAAGTCAAAGCAGGGTATTTAGGGCTCGCGATGCTATCTGAGCTCTGAGCCTCTTTGAATCAAAGGAGGGTAGATGGGGCTCGCGGTGCTATCCGAGCTCCGAGCCCCTCTGAGTCAAAGCAGGGCAGTTGGGGCTCGCGATGCTATCCGAGCTCCGAGCCTTTTTGAATCAAAGGAGGGCAGTTGGGGCTCGCGATGCTATCCGAGATCCGAGCCCCTTTGAATCAAAGGAGGGTAGCTGGGGCTCGCGGTCCTATCCGAGCGTCGACCATTCTCTGAATTAAAGGAGGGCAGATGGGGCTCGCAGTGCTATCCGAGCTCCGAGCCCCTTTGAGTCAATGGAGGGCAGTTGAGGCTCGCGATGATATCCGAGCTCCGAGCCCCTCCGAATCAAAAGAGGGCAGATGGGGCTCGCCGTCCTATCCGAGCGTCGACCCTTGTGTGATATAGAAGAGGAATTATTGGCTCGTGTTGCTGTCCGAGCATCGACCCTTGTGTGAAATAGAAGGGGAATTATTGGCTCGCGTTGCTGTCCGAGCGTCGACCCTTCTGTGAAATAGAAGGGGAATTATTGGCTCGCGGTGCTATTCGAGCGTCGACCCTTCTGTGAAATAGAAGGGGAATTATTGGCTCGCGGTGCTATCCGAGCGTCGACCCTTCTGTGAAATAGAAGGGAAATTATTGGCTCGCGGTGCTATCCGAGTGTCGATCCTTCTGTGAAATAGAAGGAAAATTATTGGCTTGCAGTGCTATCCGAGCGTCGACCCTTCTGTGAAGTAGAAGGGGAATTATTGGCTCGTGATGCTATCCGAGCGTCGACCCTTCTGTTTGGAGAGAAAAGGTGGAGGGGTAGTGGGGTAATTTCATGCCTATTGCTGACGTCATGTGCGCAAAGATCAAAGCGTTTCCAGATCTTGTTGGCTGCTGGATCTTGATAGTTAAGATCCAACGGCCACATCTTTTTTGCGGAAATCGAGGAGTCGCTTTTCCCCTTTAAAACCCCCTCCCCCTCCCTCATTTCTTCATCTTCACTTCATTACTTACTTTCCAATTTTTAACAAGAGCGGGAATCTTACTTGCCGTCGGCGATATTTTCCGGTGACCGTAACTTCCTACGCTCCAGGTTAGTACTTTCTTTTTAGTAATGTCGCGAACTCAGTCCGGATCCGAGGCTAGCTCGTCAAGCCGTTCTGCGGAGGAATTCGAGCAGGAGATGTCCTCATCCTTGAGTAAGTATAAGGTGAAGGAAGAAGTTCTGACCGACCCTGGGTCGGACGATGGGGGTGACGTAGCCTTAGTTGTGTCCCCATTGAGGTCCAGAAGGCTTGGCAAGGAGCCCATGGAAGAGGGTGACGAGGAAGAAGAGGATGAGGGGGACGGCGAGGATGAGGAGGAACAGGATCAGGAGGAGGACGATGAGGAAGAGGAGGGGGAAGGCACCGAGGGCGAGGAGGAAGACGAAGATGATCAGGGTGCCGATGGTGACGAGGAAGACGAGGAGGATGAGGTCGACGAACGGGAGGCTGCCCAAGGAGACGCTGGCCAGGGCACGGCTGGAAGGCAGACCGGGGTCGGAGAAGATCTTCCACCCCTTCCCCCTTTGTCGACGCCGTCTCCCGAGCGGAAGGCTCGCCCTCGTCGAAAAAAGAAAGTCTTGACCATCCCACACAGTCTTTCATCACTAGATGAGTACGCACCGAGACCGGGTCTCGAGTTTCCCTGGGTCTCCTTCAAGAATCCAGGGTCGATTCGGATGTATCCCGACGATATTAAGGACATCGAACTGATCCCTCCAGTGTCGGGCGAAGACACCCGGGTGAAGATTCGCACTGATAGCATCCCGAGCATTTTGAAGGTGGAATATCTTAACATTATTAGGGCTGCCTACTACATTCTGTGGGAGTTTGAGATCTTCATTCTGAGCCCAGGTATTCGGCCCACCACGGCTCTGGCACCGGGTTACTGTATGTTCCCCGAGGATGCCTTCCTCTCGGGGCTGAGGCTGCTTCTGCATCCTTTTGTCAAGAGGATTCTGAACTGGGCGAAGCTGTGCTCCATGCAGTATGGTCTGAACTCTTGGATGCATCTAGTCTGCTTTATACTGAAGTGCCAAGAGAAGGGAGTGAAGCCGAGGCGACGTATTTCCGAACCATTCTTGGGATCGGTTCGCTCAGAGATCAGGAGGGGATTTTTTACTTTTCACCGAGGCCGCATAAGAAGGTCATGCATGGTCATCGGAACTCTATAAAGGGGTGGAAAGAATAGTATTTCGTGGTTCGGACTGAGGGGTCTTAGGGGAATTCCGACCAAGTGGAACTTCGTCAAGCCGAACCACAAGCCTCCGAGAAAGAGCAACTTGACCGCCAAGGAGTGGAGGAGGGTGGAGAAGATAGTTTGGGGGCACAGTATCGCATGGCCTCGAGTGATCGAGATACACCTCGCCCGGGCCGGACTGAGTCCTGCCGACCCTAGTATGTTTCTTTCCGAATATGTTCATTTTCTTGCCTTCGTGTTAACGTTAGCTCTTCTCCTTTATGTTTTTGCAGGGATGAAAACTCAACAGGCGAATGCGAAGAAGATACTGCTTGCTTTCGCCGATAAGGCAAGGATAGAGAAGAAGAAGAAGGCCGAGCAGGAGAGGATAGCGGCCGAGAAGCAGAAGCTGGCTGCGCAGACCGGAGCGTCCTCCCAGGTGCCGACCCCGGTGGCCGAGGAGCCTTCCTCGGCAAAGAGGGTCAAGAGGCAACACTCCCACCCTTCCATTCGTCGAGGGCGGCTCGGGACGCTGCGGGTGGTTCGGGTAAAACCGTGGATGCCCCGGAAAAAGGGCTCCCCCCTATACGGCCGACCGCCGCGGAGATGGTGAGCAAGAAGGGTACGCTGCCCTTTGCCCCTAATTAGTCGATCGTGCGGGGGGATTCTCTGCTTGATGGGCCGGTGTCGGTCGAGTTCGTCTCGAAGGCCGCCACCGACCGTGATTTGATGGCCCTGGCAGCGCAGACGGCGGACCAGGCCTACATGCAGTGGTCTCAGGCACACCTCTCGGTAAGTTGGCTTGGCTTTACTTTACTCATTAACTTGGAGTTTTTCTGATCTTTCTCTTCGGACAGGCGATGCTCCATGGTCAGCACTTCCACAAGTGCTCGGAGAAGGAGATATACATCGAGAGGCGGAATGAGGAGAAGTACCTCCGCAAACTGAACAAGGCCACGGATGAGCTGAAAGATGCCCAGGCCATGGTGGCCGTCCACGAGGCTCAGATAGAGTCGCTCTGCAGAATCCACAAGCAAGACCGAGGGGATCTTGAGGCGAAGATCGCGGCCGAGGCGCAGAAGGGGAAGAAGGCACTGGAGGAGATGGAGTCAGCCTTGGGGGAGACTCTGATGCTGGCGCAGGACGAGGCGTACAAACAAGCCAAGTCCCATTTTAGGCAGATCTACCCCAAGCAGAATGTTGACCATCTCTGCTATGGATGGCAGGCGAACCTGCCGCTGACCCCAGGTGGTGACGATGCGGGGGGAGTTCAGGGCGACGAAGAGGTGCCATCCCCCCTTCAAGAATAGACTAGCTTTTGTTTCTTTTTTCATTTTTGATGTAACTGCCTTAAGCGGACTGGCCACCGCGGCTTTTGTATCAAACTTTTTGAAAGAAATGAAATTTACTTTTTTGGGCTGATCCTTCCAGACTTGTGTTTTTTGTGATATTTGCTTTCATCTTTTGGTAGATGCACGGTACTCGGATCGACGACCCCGTTTCTGTCGATGCACTTCTGACTCGAGCGGGGAAGGAGGCTTGGGAGGCAGCTTTGGCTGGCCAATGAAAACAGACTCGGGACCGAGTGGCCGCTAAGAATTATTTTCTGAACAGATCTAGAGAGCTTGGTCTGGAGGTGGTGTGCCTGAAGAAGGCCATAGCCGATCGGGACTGGTGGGTAATCGAGACGGACTGGTCCCTATCAAATGCCTCCAGCGGGCGGTCGGCTTCAGAGTCTTTCCTTCGCGAGGCCATGGTCGAGAAAGAGCTGGAGATTTGCAGGCTGAAGCTGGTGTTAGGCCCGGGTCTGGTGGAAGAGGCCAGCAACTCGACCCCGGGGTGGTCTCCGACATTTCTGTTGGATGAGGCCCAGCCCGGAGATGCAGGAAGCTCGGTGGCTGGAGTATCTTCCCGGGCCGATCCGATCGAGCGTGGGAAGAGCCCTGAAGGAGGCGCCGAGTTTGAGTTTCAGGCCGAGTGCGAGTGAGTTTGTGAGTTGTTCATTGTATTTGTACCGACGTTCATTGAGTTGTAAGCAATAAGTAATAATAATAGCATTCGTTTTTTTGAACCTTGATTGCCGCGGTTGCCGAGGGTGGCCAGTGTGCTTGCTACGAAGGGTCGCCACTGACACGCCTGCATCACTAATGGCGACGTTTCGCATTCCCATGAGCATTTATGGCAACATTTTGCCTTCCGTCGTTTCATATTCCTAGACGCAATAAATGTGGGCCTCAGAGGTCTATATAATCCCACTCCCCTCGTTGGTTGGCAGACAGTGAGCTGCTTGATTTGGGTGCCTGCGAAAAGCGGGCGCCCAGAGAACATAATGTTTCCGTATACTCCGGATCGGAGGCACACCGATCACCCTTGGACTATTCGGGATACAGGCCGTTAGAGCCATGAGACCCTGGGTTGTTCATTGGTGAGCGGTGGACCGACCGATCGGTTCGGGGGTTTGGATAGAGCCGAAGCGTGGTGGCTCTCCTGCCGTCCTCGAACAGTTCGGGGTTTCGGGTTTGTAAGAGCCCGAAACCCCAGGATGTTCGTGGGCGAGAGAAGGGTCAGCTTGACAGCTCGAAGGCTCGGAGCATTTGGCTCAGGACGGAGAGAGCAGAGGGTCGATGGCCCTCCTGCCATCCTCGAACAGTTCGGGGTTTGGGCTGGTGAAAGCCGTAAACCCCGAGTTGTTCGCGGGTGATAGGGTGGTCATCAATTCGACTCGAAGCTCGGGGCGTATGCCGAAGGCGGATGCTCTAAAACTTGATAAAATTTTTGTTAACACAAGGTAGTAGGTCGTAACCGAACCCTCATGTGGGTGAGAGGTAGTTGTAGGCGTAGCAGAGGGTCGCCGCCGAGCGTCAAGGTCGCAGTACCTTGGAGAAGGCACCCGCCTTGCTCGGGGTCGACGCCGAGCTCCCACACTTGTTCTCAGGGAGAGACGGTGCGGGCGTGGCTGGCGGATGTCACCTCGTACATAGGTAGATAAGCTTGAAGAAGCCCAAACCGAGCGAGGGACAGTTGCCGAGCCCCCATACCAGTGAGAAAGACAGTTGTAGGTGTAGTAGGGGGTCGCCGCCGAGCATCAAGGTCGCGGTACCTTGGAGAAGGCACCCGCCTTGCTCGGGGTCGATGCCGAGCTCCCACACTTGTTCTCAGGGAGAGACGGTGCGGGCGTGGCTGGCGGATGCCGTCTCGTACATAGGTTGATGAGCTTGAAGAAGCCCAAACCGAGTGAGAGACGGTTGCCGAGTCCCCATACCGGTGAGAAAGACAGTTGTAGGTGTAGCAGGGGGTCGCCGCCGAGTGTCAAGGTCGCGGTACCTTGGAGAAGGTACCCGCCTTGCTCGGGGTCGATGCCGAGCTCCCACACTTGTTCTCAGGGAGAGACGGTGTGGGCGTGGCTGGTGGATGTCGCCTCGTACATAGGTTGATGAGCTTGAAGAAGCCCAAACCGAGCGAGGGACGGTTGCTGAGCCCCCATACCGGTGAGAAAGACAGTTGTAGGTGTAGTAGGGGGTCGCCGCCGAGCGTCAAGGTCACGGTACTTTGGAGAAGGCACCCGCCTTGCTCGGGGCCGACGCCGAGCTCCCACACTTGTTCTCAGGGAGAGACGGTGCAGGCGTGGCTGGCAAATGTCACCTCGTACATAGGTTGATAAGCTTGGAGAAGCCCAAACCGAGCGAGGGACGGATGCCGAGCCCCGAGCCCCAAGCTTGTACGAGAAGCTTTACAGGCTCGCGCTGTTATCCGAGCACCGAGCCCTAAGCTTGTAAGAGAAGCTTTACAGGCTCGTGCTGTTATCCGAGCACCGAGCCCTAAGCTTGTAAGGGAAGCTCTTCTGGCTCGCGCTGTTATCTGAGCACCGGGCCCTAAGCTTGTAAGAGAAGCTTTTCTGGCTCGCGCTGTTATCCGAGCACCGGGCCCTAAGCTTGTAAGAGAAGCTTTACAGGCTCATGCTTTTATCCGAGCACCGAGCCCCAAGCTTGTAAGAGAAGCTTTTCAGGCTCGCGCTGTTATCCGAGCACCGAGCCCCAAGCTTGTAAGGGAAGCTTTTCAGGCTCGCGCTGTTATTCGAGCACCGAGCCCTAAGCTTGTAGGAGAAGCTTTATAGGCTCGCGCTGTTATCCGAGCACCGATCCCCAAGCTTGTAAGAGAAGCTTTTTCAGGCTTGCGCTGTTATCCGAGCACCGAGCCCTAAGCTTGTAAGGGAAGCTTTACGGTCTCGCACTGTTATCCGAGCACCGAGCCCTAAGCTTGTAGGAGAAGCTTTACAGGCTCGCTCTGTTATCCGAGCACCGAGCCCCAAGCTTGTAAGAGAAGCTTTTCAGGCTCGCGCTGTTATTCGAGCACCGAGCCCCAAGCTTGTAAGGGAAACTTTACGGTCTCGCACTGTTATCCGAGCACCAAGCCCTAAGCTTGTAGGAGAAGCTTCACAGGCTCGTGCTGTTATCCGAGCATCGAGCCCCTAGCTTGTTCTTTACTTGTAACAAAATAAGATGCCATAGGCTTGTTTTAAGGAAGCTGGCATGTTTACAATATATTTGAACTTTACAAAAGACCAGGCACGACGTGCCGATTACAATCATGACAATTTACATGGAGGCTATTCTCCTTCTAAGAACTTGATTAAGTATTCCGCATTCCAGGGCCTCTTGATGGGCTTGCCTTCGGCACTGGTCAGGTGGTACGTGCCTGGGCGCACGACTTCGGATACTTTGTACGGGCCCTCCCAATTGGGTGCCAACTTTCTCTTCTGGCCGTAATTGGATACCGCCAGCTTTCGGAGGACAAGATCTCCGAGTTTGATGTCAGTTGGGCGCACCTTCTTGTTGTAAAACTTTTCAATTCTTTGCTGGTAGATGCTTCTTCTAACGGCGGACTTTTTCCTGACCTCGTCTATGAGGTCCAGGTCGGCTCGCAGCTATTGGGAGTTGGCGGCCTCGTCGAAAGCCATGATTCGGGGTGAAGGGATCCCGATCTCCAAGGAAATGATGGCCTCTACACCGTACGTCAGATTGAAAGGGGATTCTATCGTGGGGATTCTCTTTGTTGTTCGGTGGGCCCAAAGAATGCTGGGTAGTTCGTCGACCCATAACCCCTTGGAAGAGTTATCGAGTCATTTCTTGAGGCCGTCGAGGATTTGGCGGTTCGCGTTCTCGGCCTGACCGTTAGACTGGGGGTGGCACACTGAGGAGAACTGCTGCTGGATCCCGAGATCTTCACAGAACTTGCAAAACTGCTTACCCGCGAATTGAGTCCCATTGTCTGTGACGAGTACCTACGGAATCCCGAACCGACAGACGATGTATTTCCAGAAAAACTGCTGAGTCTGTCGCTCGGTGATCGTTGCTAATGGCTCGGCCTCGATCCACTTAGTGAAATAGTCGATAGCCATAATGAGAAATTTTCGCTGGCCCGTTGCTTTTGGAAGTGGGCCTACCAAATCCATCCCCCACATTGCAAAGGGGGTCGGACTGGCCATGGACCGGAGGTTCGCCTGAGGAGCCCTCTTCACAGGGGAGAACCGTTGGTAGGAGCCACACTTCTTCACTAGGGCGAGGGCATCTTGCAGCATAGTAGGCCAGTAGTACCCGTGGTTTAGCACCTTCCGTGCTAGTGATCGGCTTCCCATGTGGCATCCGTCGATCCCCTTGTGCAGCTCCTTGAGGGCGTACTTGGCTTCGTCTGGGCTTGGCAGCGGAGGTAGGATCTGCCATCGGTTGTTGTATAGGATCTTTTGAACAGGGTGGCATTGATGACCGCGAATCTTTCAGATCGGACCTTGATCTGCCTTGCTTCAGCTCGGACCTCAGGGAGCTCTCCCTTAACTAGAAATTTTTTTATAAGAGTGGTCCAGTCGTCAGGAGGGGCTCCGTCTTCGACGTACAGAACCTCCAGGGAGTCTGTACTTGGCTTCAACAGGACTTCAATCAGGACCGTGCGGTCGAGGCCTTCAAAGGATGAGGAAGCCAATTTTGACAGGGCATCGGCCTGGGCGTTCAGCTCCCGGGGGATCCTTACGACAGTCGATTCGTCGAAGGACGATAATAGGCGTTGGACCATGGCTTGGTAACTGATCATTCGATCGTCACAGGCCTCGTAGTCCCCGGTGATCTGGTTGACCACCAGTTGAGAGTTGCTAAATGCCCGGATCTGTCTGGCACTGGCTTGATGAGCCAGGTTGAGCCCGGCGATCATCGCCTCATATTCAGCCTCATTGTTAGAGGCCGGGAAGTTGAGGCAGAGGTAATACTGGAGGAGGAAACCATCCGGGCCTCGAAGGATGATGCCCGCACCACTCCCCATTTCGCTAGAGGAGCCGTCGACGTAAACTTCCCACATCGGGTCGGCTTCTTTGCTCGCGGGTGGCTCAGAGATGGTGCATTCTGTGATGAATTCGGCGAGGGCCTGCCCTTTGATGGACGTTCTTGATTGATAGCCGATGTCGTACTGGCTGAGTTCGATCGACCATTTGACTAGTCGATCGGAGCTCTCTGGTTTGTAGAGCACGGCCTTCAGGGGTTGATCCGTGAGTACCTGGATCGAATGCGCCTGGAAGTAAGGACGAAGCTTCCGTGCAGCTATGACCAAGGCGTACGCCACCTTCTCCATCCTGGAATACCGGGTCTCGGCATCGAGTAGGACCTTGCTTACATAGTAGAGGGGCTTCTGAACCCCTTCCTCTTCTCGGACGAGGACGGCGCCGAGCACATTCTCCGAAGTAGAAAGGTAGAGCCAGAGTGGCTCCCCTGGTTCGGGCTTGCTGAGGAGATGAGGGTTGGCGAGGTACTCTTTCAACTGTGCGAAGGCCTCCTGTTGTTGAGCACCCCACTCGAACCTTCCAGTGCCGTGCATTGCCTTGAAGAACGGAAGGGACTTCTCTTCAGATTTGGAGAGGAAATGGCCGATGGCCGCCAGTCTACCCGTTAGCCTCTGGACTTCTTTGACATTCCTGGGTGGGGCCATGTCTATTATGGCCTGGATCTTTTCGGGATTCGCCTCGATGCCACGCTGGCTGACGATGAACCCTTAAAACTTCCCCGAAGAGACCCCGAAGGCGCACTTTGCCGGGTTGAGCCTCATGTTGTGGGTTCGAAGGACCCCAAAGGCCTCTTCCAAGTCGGCGACGTGGTGCTGTCCTTGTTGGCTTTTAACGAGCATGTCGTCGACGTATACCTCCATGTTACGCCCGATTTGATCTTTAAAGACTCGTATGACGAGCCTCTGGTAGGTAGCGCCGGCATTCTTCAGTCCAAAGGGCATGACTCGGTAGCAATACAGTCTCTGGTCTGTGACGAATGACATCTTGGCGATGTCTGGAAGGAACATCCGGATCTGGTTATAGCCTGAGAAGGCATCCATGAACGATAAGAGCTCATGGCCTGAGGTTGCATCGATCAGGGCATCAATGCTGGGGAGAGGGAATGGATCCTTGGGGCATGCCTTGTTGAGGTCGGTAAAATCTATGCAGATCCTCCAGCTCCCGCTCGCCTTTTTGACCATGACGACATTCGCCAGCCATTCCGGGTAGCTAACCTCTTGCACAAAATGGATAAGAGCTTGTCAACTTCCATGTTTACAGCCTGTTGTCGCTCCGGGGCGAACTTGCACCATTTTTGGACAACTGGTTTCGACCCGGGGATCACGCTGAGTTTGTGCATGATGAGATCCTCGGAGATGCCGGGCATGTCAGAGGGCTTCCAGGCAAAGGGGTCGACATTGCGCCAAATGCAGGCGATTAGGGCGGACTTGAGTTCGGGGGCGAGGGAACAGCTTACTCAAAAAGTGCTTCGACGGATCCCTTGTCTCGAACGAGACATCTTGCAGTTCGTCCGCCGGTTCTGGCTCTGGCTGGATTCTTTCGGGCTCCAGCTCGACGGCATCGAGGGGAAACACCCCGCTTCCGATCGCCATCATGTAGCACGAATGTGCTGCTTCTTGGTTCCCTCAGACAACTCCGATGCCAGTGTTAGTAGGGAACTTCATTTTCTGATGGTAGGCCGAGGGAACTGCCTGGAGGGAGCAGAGCCCCGGACGGCCGAGGATGGCGTTGTAGGCTGCCTTGACATTCACAACCATGAAGTCCATGGACTCGGTCCTTCTGTTCGGGGTCGTGCCTGCTGTGACATCGAGGGTGACGATCCCCTCTATAGTTACGGGGATGCCGGAGAATCCGTGCAGGGTGTACCCAGCGGGTTTTAGTTTCTCACGAGAGAGCTTTAAGTTCTCGAATGCTTCCAGGAACAGAATGTTGACGGAGCTCCCGTTGTCCAAGAGGATTCACTGGACCTCGAAGTTTGCCATGCTGAGGCCAATAACCAGTGCGTCGTAATGAGGAAGCCGGACTCCTTCTAGATCCTCTCCTTAGAAGGAGTAGGAAGTTGCTGGACCTGGGGAGAGAGAGAGCCTTGTACAGTGTTGGCATCCTGGACGAAGGCTTTGCAGGAAGTGTTGGATTCCCCTCCCATGGGCCCTCCATGGACGCAATGCAGGATTGCCTGTCCCTCGGGTACTTCGGGCTCCGGCTCTTGCTCGGGACGCCGACGGTGCATTCGAGGAGGAGGGGAATCCCTCTTGTTTCTGTTGTCCCTCTGTTCCCAGGCGCCTTCCCTTTTGAATTCTTAGAGGTACCCTCGTTGAATGAGGGCCTCAATTTCGTCCTTCAGGACGTGGCAGTGATCTGTGTCATGCCCGTTGTCCCGGTGGAATCGGCAGTAGAACCGCTGATCCCTCTTCTTGCTGGTGTTGTTGGACGGCCGAGCCAGGTACTGGACGAGGTCGCTGTCTTCAATCGCTAAGAGGATTGTCGACACGTTCTGCGTCAGGGGAGTGTACCTCTCGAAGCGGGGGGTCGACGGAACCTTCTTTGCGGAGCCCCCGTCTCTTGGAGCTTTTTTCGCCGGCTCAACTTCATTGTCCTTGCGCTTCCCCTTCCCGAGAACTTCCTTCTGGTCCTCTGGGTTGAGGGCCTCTTCAGCTCGAATATATTTTTCGACCCGGTTGAGGAGGTCGGGGAAGTCTATCAGCGGCTTCTTTGCCAGGGAGGCCTTCAGCTGTCCATGTCGGACGTTGTGGCGGAAGGCTGCCGAGGCAACGCCGGGATCGAGGGATGAGACTGACCTTGCCTCGGTGGTGAACCTTCGGACAAAGACTCGGAGTGACTCCCCCTCCTTTTGTCGGAGTCCAAGTAGGGACAAACTCATTCTTTCGGCCTTTCGGCTGGTCACGAAGTGGGCGAGGAAGCTGCCCTCTAGTTGGTCGAAAGAATAGATGGAGCCGGGGGTGAGCTTGGAGAACCATTCTCGAGCCGGACCCCGGAGTATTGCGGGGAAGGCTCGACACTGGAGGGGATCCGATGCGCTGTGAATCATCATGAGGGTTTTGAAGCCCTCCATGTGATCAGCAGGATCGCCCTCGCCGTCATATGTCTCGAACTGAGGCGGACGGAAATTGCGGGGTATCTCTGCCTGCAGGATAAGGGCAGAGAAAGCAGGGCAAACCGGACTGTACCCCTGAGCTGCTCTTGGGTCGCCATTACCAAAGTGGTCGAGGCGCTCCTCCATTTCTTGGAGGCGCTTAAAAATATCGCCATCATACTCTGGGGGATTGTTGAGGGGCAAGACATGCTAGCCTCTGCCTCTGACCATGTGTAGGAACGACAGGCATTCTCATTGATGGGGACCCCTCGGATGGCACCCAAGATTTCCGTTCGAAAGTTCTGGAACTCCTGGTGGGTAACCGGGGCTCCTTCGGCCCAGTTTGGTTGGGCGGACTGTCGTCGACCGACCCGGCAGAGCACAGGCTCCTGGCCTTGGGACGGGGGCTTGGGATGGTTCGGAGCCGAGTTGGAAGCAGCTCCTCCCCTACCACGGCTGGCCTGTCGGTCCAAGATTACCCCCCGCAGGTCGCTCTGGATCGGACGGGAGGCGTTCGGCTGGGGCCCGTGACTGACCCCTTTGTTGTTTGGTCCCTAGACATCGGCCGCGATGCCTTGTGGGGGCACGTTGTGTCAGCGTGTGGAGGTGACAGCTTTTGCAGCCTTGGGTGCCATGTGAGCTCGTGTTGACGGGGGTGCCAACGGGGCAGAGCTCGGGTCGGTGTCTTCGGGAGTACCATTGGAAGCAAGGCTCGGCTTGGCGTCTACGATAGATAGTTTCCCACAGACGGCGCCATCCTGATGCGGTTTGTTTTCGGGAAACGTGTGGATGCACCAGGCGTGAGTTCTTACTCGATTTGTATTTGATGGAGGAGACTCTTATGTAGATGACCCTCGACTGGATGAACGGTACTGAGGTAGGTGGTATTGAGGTGGAAGCTGATGCTCGGCTCAGATCTTTGGGGCTCGGATCCGAGGGTCTTGTGTACCTGCAGACGGTCTCGGAACACCGGGGATGGTCCCGGTGGCAGACCCTCTGACGATCTAGTCAGTCACTAAGGGAGAGCAACAGTAACTAGGGTTTGGGTGGAAAAGAGTTGATTACCTGGAGAAGGAGTAGGGGTCTAGTATTTATAAAAGATGCCAACCGGGTCTGGATCCGTTTGGGGCCAGGTCTGGACCCGGTTGCCCGTGTGGTTAAAGCGGTGGAAAACCGGGCGGTATAGGGCTGACGTGGCAGATGCCGGGGCGGTTTCCGGGCTGACGTGGCAGAGGCCCGGGCGGTTTTCCGGCGCTGACGTGACAGATCCGAAGGATCAGAAGGAGCGCGCATCCTTAGGGGATCCTGTGGCCCAGGACGGGCCACGTTATTCCTGACCCATATCAGATGACATGGCGAAGAGGAGGGAGACTGTGAGCGGGTGTGCTTCGGTGATGGAGGGCGATTTCCAGTGGACAGAAGGATAGCAGGAACGACTGCGGCTGCTGCGGAGAGACAAGATAAGGGTTAGGGTTTAGGGGACCGGAGGGATTGGGGATTTCGGACTGGGAAGGGATTTTTGGGAGAGATCGAGAGAGAAGAATTTGGAGTGGTTAGGGTTAGGGTTTTGAGAGAAATCGGGATTTTGGGGGAGAAGAGATCGGGAGAGAAACAGGTGGAGGGGAAAGCTATTAGTAATTTTAGTTAGAGTAATATATTAGTATTTTGAATGGCTGAGACTTGATATATAAATGTGAAATCTACAGTTCAGATATGCTCTTCTGTTCTTGACAGAATTATTATGAATGATTGAAATTTAATCTAGAAATATAAGATCTGCAGTTTAGATCTGCTATGGACGGATTTATTCATGCTTATATAATAGAAATATATATACATATATAGGTGTGGTAGGGTAAAAATGGCTTGGGGCCCAACCAGGGCCCAATACAACTCTCACTCAGAAATGGTGGAAACGGCAGTCTAGTTCGGCTTCGAGCCACTGCAGGGTCGGCACCGAACCACAAGTTCACCCCCACAGATCTGTTCTCCTCGTATCCGATGAGCGGCGATGGCCCTCGGCCTCCGATCCGCGACAGCCCTCCGGGCCGTCCGCCCCTCCTGGTATAAAATGAGGATGACCTGGCACAGCCTGGGCCACCAGATCCTCCCGAAAGCACAGAAGCCCCATGATCTGCCATGTCAGCTTCAAATACCACCAAGGGCTTTGCCGCGTCAGCCCTATACCACTCCTGGTACTGCCACGTCAGCCCTAAACCACCTGGGCCTTCTACCACGTCAGGCCCATGGGCTTTCGGGTTCAGACCCGGCCCCCAAGCGGATCCAAACCCGGTTGGAATTTCCTATAAATACTAGACCCTCACCCACCTTTAGAGGTAATCAATCTTTTGCCACTTAAATTCACCTAGTTATTGCTACTCTCTCACAGAGACTGACTAGATCGTCGGAGGGTCCGCCACCGGGATAAACCCCGGTGTTTCAGGACCGTCTGCAGGTACACAAGACCTCGGATCCAAACCCTCTGATCCGAGCCGAGGCATCCACCGGATCCGAGCCCGTTGCAGGAGCCGCCAGGTCACTCCGAGGGTCGTCTGACAAGCAGCTTTCTCCTTCAATATAAATTGAGTCCGAACTCACACCTGGTGCATCCACACGTCTCCCAGAAATAAGCCGCATCAGGTTGGCGCCGTCTGTGGGAACACTGCTTCAGAAGCCGACCCGAGCACGACCATCAAGGCACCTCGACAGCCGAACTCTCATGGCCTCAAAGGGCAAGGGGGCTGCTTCCTCCGTCAACCGACGAGACTCGCCCCCACCAATTGCTGACGCCGGTCCACATACTTCAAAACACAGGGCTCCCCATCAGGGATCCCAAAGGAGCGTCACCCGCCAAGTCCAGCCCGACCTCCGGGGAGTAATCGTCAACTGACAGATTAGCCGCAGCAGGGGAAGGGCCGCTTCCAACCCGGCCCCGAACCATCCGAGATCGCCGCCCGAGGGACGGAGGTCAGCACTCAGCCGCATCGGAAGGCAGCCTTCAGACCGACCAAACAGGGTCGAGGGAGCCTTCGTCACTCACAAGGAGTTCCAAGACTTCCGGAGAGAAATTCTCGGGGCCCTCCGACGGGCCCCCAGGGAGGAAACCCTCCACTCCCAAACCGGGTCGGATGCCGAGGCCAGCGTGTCGCGATCGTCAACAATCCAGCCAGAAGACGATGGCGTACTCCTAAGGCGCCTCCAAGAAATGGAGGATCGCCTCGATCATATAGGAGACGGTGACCAACGAGCGGCTCAGGGGTACAGACCTGTCCGTCCTCCCTTCTCCGCCCCTATCCTCCAAGCGGAAATACCCAGGAATTTCCGACCACCTCAATTCGAGACCTACGACGGCGAGGGAGATCCCGCTGATCACATGGAGGGTTTCAAAACCCTCATGATGATTCACAGCGCCTCGGATCCCCTGCTATGCCGAGCCTTTCCCACCACACTTCGGGGTCCAGCTCGTGAATGGTACTCGAAACTCACCCCCGGCTCCATTTACTCCTTCGACCAACTAGAGGGCAATTTTCTTGCCCACTTCGTCACCAGCCGGAAGGCGGAAAGGACCAGCGCCTCTTTACTTGGGCTCAGACAGATAGAGGGAGAGTCCCTCAGAGTGTTCGTCCGGAGGTTTACCACGGAGGCAAGGTCGGTCTCCTCTCTTGATCCAGGCGTCGCCTCTGCGGCCTTTCGGCACAACGTCCGTCATGGACAGCTGAAAACTTCCCTAGCCAAGAGACCCCCCGTCGACTTTCCCGACCTCCTCAACAGGATTGAGAAATACATTAGGGCAGAAGAGGCCCTTAGCCCCAAAGATGCTAGGGAGGCCACCGGGAAGGGAAAACAAAAGGCTGAAGAAGTCGAACCATCAAAGAAGGCTCCGAGGGACGCGGGGCCCACGAAGAAGGTTCCGCCGGTCCCCCGCTTCGAGAGGTACACTCCCTTGACACATAGCGTATTCGCCATCCTCTTAGAAATCAAAGACAAAGGCCTCGTCTGACTACCTCCCCGACCTAATAACAACAGGAATCAAGATCAGCGCTTCTACTGCCGCTTCCACAGAGATCGTGGGCACGAAACTGACCAATGCCGAGCCCTGAAAGACGAAATTGAGGAACTCATCTCATGAGGGTTCCTCCGACAGTTCACCCGAGAAGGCCGACGGGATCGGCGAGATGATAGGAACCGGAGACTTTCGCCTCCGAACCCTACTTCGACCCACCTCCGTGGTCAGGATCTCGAGTCCAAGGGAACCGCAGATACGCCATTCATCTTGCACTGTGTCCACGGGGGGCCGATGGGAGGAGGGTCAAATACATCCCGAAAAGCCTTCATCCAAGAGGCGAATGCTGTCCAAAACAACCCCTCGTCCAAGCTACAACCAGGGCCAGTCTCCTTCTCAGGAGAAAACCTCGAAGGCGTTCACCTACCCCACTGCGATGCCCTCGTCATCAGCCTCCACATGGCTAACTGTGAGGTTCGTCGAATCCTCGTTGACAACGGTAGCTCAGTTAATATTCTTTTCCTCAAAACCTTCGAGAGCCTCAAGTTACCCGGTGGAAAGCTCAAGCCCGCCGGATACACGTTACATGGATTCTCCGGCGCCCCTGTCGTAATAGAAGGGATTGTTACCCTCGACGTCACCGCAGGATCGGCTCCTGTCAAGAGGACCGAATCTATAGATTTCATGATTGTCAACATCAAGGCAGCTTACAACGCCATTCTCGGCCGACCCGGACTGAGCTCCCTCCAAGCGGTACCTTCAACCTACCATCTGAAACTCAAATTTCCCACCCCCCAAGGGGTCGGCATCGTCCGAGGTAGCCACGAAGCCGCGCGGTCGTGCTATATAACCGCCGTCGGAGGGGGTGTATTCCCTCTCGACGCCGCTGAATTCGAACCCGAGAGGGATGGCCCAGCTCCCGAGCCTGTCGACGAACAAGAAGAGGTCCTGTTCGATGCCGAGGATGAATCAAAGTGGTTCCGGGTAAGCCGCTCGCTCACCCAGGACTTGAAAACAGGCATCATCGCCTGCGTCCGTCGCAACGTTGATCTCTTCGCTTGGAAGCCCTCCGACATGCCCGGGATCTCCGAAGACTTGATTATGCATCGGCTGAGCGTCATCCTTGACTCTAAGCCGGTCGTCCAAAAGAGGCGCAAAGTCGCCCCGGAGAGGCAACAAATTGTGAAGACAGAAGTGGACAAACTCTTGTCCGCTCGATTCATTCAGGAAGTCAGCTACCCCGAGTGGTTGGCCAATGTTGTTATGGTAAAGAAGGCAACAGGGGGTTGGCGGATCTGCATCGACTTCACGGATCTTAACAAAGCATGCCCGAAAGATCCCTTCCCCCTCCCCCGCATCGACGCTTTAATCGACGCAACCTCGGGGCATGAGCTACTGTCCTTCATGGACGCATTTTCGGGGTACAATTAGATCCGGATGTTTCCACCAGACATCTCCAAAACCTCGTTCGTCACCGACCAGGGTCTTTATTGTTACCGCGTTATGCCCTTCGGACTGAAAAATGCCGGAGCTACGTACCAACGGCTCGTCAATAGAATCTTCAAAGACCTGATCGGCCGCAACGTGGAAGTCTACGTCGACGACATGCTCGTCAAAAGCCGGGCCGGACCGGACCACGTCGCCGACCTCGAAGAAGCCTTCGGTGTCCTCCGACATCACAACATGAGGCTCAACCCGGCTAAATGTGCCTTCGGCGTCTCCACTGGGAAATTCCTGGGGTTCATCGTCAGCCAACGCGGCATTGAGGCAAACCCCGAGAAAATCCAAGCCATTATGGACATGTCCCCCCCTTGGAATGTCAAGGAGGTTCAGAGGCTCACGGGCCGGTTGGCTGCAATCGGCCGTTTCCTCTCCAAGTCAGGGGAGAAGTCTCTCCCCTTCTTCAAGGCCGTACGCGGAAAAGGGGGCTTCGAGTGGGGTACCCCTCAACAAGAAGCCTTCGAACAACTGAAGCAATACCTCGCCAACCCACCTCTCCTCAGCAAACCCGAGCCAGGCGAGCCGCTTTGGCTATACCTGTCAGCCTCGGACAGCGCCCTCAGCGCTGTCCTCGTCCGAGAAGAGGAAGGAGTCCAAAGGCCATTGTATTATGTGAGCAAAGTACTACTCCCAGTCGAGACGAGGTACGCAAAAATAGAGAAGGTGGCCTATGCCTTAATCATGGCAGCCCGGAAACTTCGTCCTTACTTCCAGGCCCACTCCGTCCAAGTACTGACAGACCAGCCACTAAAGACTGTCCTTCACAAGCCCGAAAACTCCGGCCGCTTAGTCAAGTGGTCAATTGAGCTGAGTCAGTTTGACATCAGCTATCATCCGAGGGTGGCCATTAAAGGACAGGCCCTCGCCGAATTCATAACTGAATGCACCGCCTCCGAGCAGCCCAGCATCGAGGGCTCGGATCCGACCTGGAAAATCTTTGTCGACGGCTCATCATGCGAAACAGGGAGCGGAGCAGGCATCATCCTTCATGGCCCCGACCAATTCCTACTTCAATACTCCCTTCGCCTCAACTTTCCGGCCTCCAACAACGAGGCAGAGTACGAGGCCATGATCGCCGGATTGACCCTCGCCTACCGAGCCGGAGCCAAGCAAATCCGGGCCTTCAGCGATTCTCAGCTCGTGGTCAACCAAATCACCGGAGAATACGAAGCCCGCGATGAACGCATGATAAGATATTTGGCGGCAGTCCGACGACTCCTGGCATCCTTCAGCTGCGCCACAGTTATCAGAGTCCCCAGGGAACAGAACGCTCAAGCAGACGCGTTATCCAAACTCGTCTCTTCCTCCTTCGAGGGTCTCGATCAGACAGTGCTCATAGAAATCCTCTTGAAGCCAAGTATCAATGACCTAGAGTCGGAGGCGATGTGTGTGCAAGATGATACCAGCCCAGACGACTGGACCACTCCCATCCGAAGATTCTTAATCAATGCCGAGCTCCCTGAAGACAGAGCCGAGGCCAGACGAGTAAGAATCCGAGCTGAAAGATTTGTCATGATTGATGACATCCTCTTCAAATGCTCATACACCTTGGCCGACGGCAAACCATACCTCCGCTGTCTCACTAGTGGCGAGGCCAGCTACGCCCTCAAAGATCTACACGAGGGGATCGGCGGATGCCACATGGGGAGCAGGACACTTGCTCGGAAGGCCCTGAATCAGGGGTACTATTGGCCGACCATGCTCCAGGACTCGCAAGACTTAGTCAAAAGGTGCGGCCCCTGCCAAAGGTTCTCCCCTATCAAAAGGCTTCCTCAAGCCAATCTCCGATCCCTAGCGAGCCCTGCGCCGTTAGCCATGTGGGGCATGGACCTTGTAGGGCCCTTCCCCCCAGCAGTAGGACAAAAGAAATTCCCGATAGTCGCCATCGACTACTTCACCAAATGGCTCGAAGCCGAGCCTCTATCCATTATCACCGAGCGCCAAGTACAACAATTCTTTTGGAAGAACATCATTTGCCGGTTCGGCATCCCCCGGATCCTCGTTACAGACAACGGAACCCGATTCCAGGGTCAGAACTTCCAAACTTTCTGCGCGGACATCGGTGTCCAGCAACGCTTCTCCGCTATTTGCCACCCTCAGTCCAATGGCCAAGCAGAGAACGCGAACAGGCAAATCCTCGACGGCCTCAAGAAGCGCCTCGACAGTTCCCCCAAAGGGCTTTGGGTCGAAGAACTGCCTAGTGTGCTATGGGCGTACCGAACCACCAAGAGGATCCCCACGGGAGAGACGCCGTTCACCTTGACCTACGGGACGGAGGCAGTCATCCCCGTCGAGGTCGGCCTGCCTTCTCCCCGTATCATGGCCTTCGACGAAGCTGACAATTCATCAGGCCTAAGGGCCAACCTGGACCTCGTCGCCGAAGTCAGAGAGAAATCCTCAATCCGGAGAAGCATCTACCAACAACGGATTGAGAAGTTTTACAACAAGAAAGTCCGCCCCACTAACATCAAGGCGGGAGACCTCGTGCTACGAAAACTGTCCGTCTCTGATCCAACCAAGAAGAGGAAATTGGCCCCCAACTGGGAAGGCCCATACCGTATAGTCGAGGCTGTACGCCCTGGTACGTACCGACTGGCGGATATGGACGGCCGGCTCATCAGCCGACCCTGGAACGCCGAGCACCTAATGAAGTTCCTGGAAGAGCAAACATAGGTTCTAACTTGGCTAATGTATATAAAATCCTTTGTAAACTTTCATGTGTAAAGGGCGGCTTCGACGACCCTCCCTATCTAGTATGAAAGAAATCTCTTTTTTGTCAAACTCCAAATGACTCGGCAGATCCGACATAAACGCCGAACAATGGGATCGGCACCCGAGTCCTCACTTCGGTATCATCCCCAGCGTCTCGGTAGGTCCAATCCAGCTTCGGGCCAAGGGCTCTTCCTAAGGCCCCGCGTTGATCCCTCACGGATCGACGGAGCCGAACCACGCCTCCGCCGTCATTCACCGCACTTCTTAACAGAGCAAAGGAGGAAAAGAATTCTTTATTCATACTCCTTTATTTGGTTATGAGAAAACAAACAAAGACCGTTACAGGACCACTCCACTCATCTCAAACTGAAGGAAGCCACCATCTTAGGGCCCCTCGGGTCCAACAAAGGGCGGGACCACTCCGACCGAACGGCTAGGAACCCTCTCCTCATCATGGCGGTCCTTGGGCTCAGCCACGGTCGACACACCAGCCACGGAGCTCTGGGCATCCACTGGTCGCATGCGCTCCAGTAGGAGCAGCATAGAGGGAACCCCCTCCGCTCGCCGACCCACGGAGGAAGATGACGAGACACCCAGCATCGTCTTGTAGCGGTGTATCTCCATCTCCTTCTCCACTATGACATCGCGAAGTAACCTCTCGGAAGAGGGCCTCTGTACCGAGGCGTTCGGCATGGTATGTCCAAGTCCGACACCTCCGAGGTCCCGGTCCATCATTGCCCTCCTCAGCCGACGAGCCGATCATCAACATCGCTCGGAAGACATTCAGCCGTAGAGGTACCCTCTGCTCCTCGCACATCAACACGAAGCAGATGATCTGCTTCGAAGAATTGGGCCCGTACTGCATCGGCGCCAAGGACGCCCAGTTCAGCACCTCGCGAACGAACGGGTGAACGGGCAGCCTCAGGCCGGAGATAAAGGCATCCACGGGGAAGACGCAATACCGATCCGGCAGGGGGTCGGTCGGTCGAAGAGTGGAGCTCGGCAACATGAGCTCGTAGCTGGACCCTATATGGTACGCCAGCCGCAAAGCCTCCAAGTTACCTGCCTCCAGAACGGTCGGAAGTGTGTCCATTATAACCCTCTTCCGGCTCGGCGACGACGGTTGGACCCCAAACACCTCCTTATCAGAAAGATCGTCAGGGTACCGACGGAACGGCTTAGGATGTACAGGCGACCCTGTCATCAAGTTAACAGGCACCTGGCTCGAGCCCCCAATCCTCGACCCCTTCTTCTTCGGAGCCCTCTTCTTCTTCTTGGTTCGTTCTGGGGAGGGGGTAGATAATCGCCCCAGACCTGTCGGCATGGAACTCGAGCCCACGCCCTGACCTCCTATCTGAGCCCCTTCGGCTCCACCCTCCTCTTCAGAAACCAGCCCTAGAATCTGAACTTCGGCGGAACTACCGCCCCCTCCTCAGAATCGCTACTCTCCACAACAAAAAGCCTCCGAGACCGTAGCGGCTTCACATCATACACTGGCTGATCCTTGCCTACAGACTCCCCCTTGAGATCAGACTCCTCCCACGAGGTCGATTTGGAGGCGGGTTTTACGTCCCCCCCAGATGTCGACGCTGACGAGCCAGACTGAGCCCTATCCATCTGTGCCTAAACTAAACAAACTTACCAGCAAACCTGGGGTCGCTTCGGAAGAACGAGCCTGGTACAACAAATGGTAGGGACGAAGGCTGAAGTGTTGGGAGATTTTTAGAAAGAGAAAGAAGCGAGTAAGAAGTGGACGATAGGGGGAGAGGGGGGAACATTTATAGAGGGCAAAAACAACTCCTCGATTTCTGCAATTACTGTTCACCGATTGACGTGTAGCGGCCGCCTGGAAAACCGCGCCACGTCCTCGAAACATGGGCTGCTGACGTCATCCAGTGCCAGGCTGGCAGCCAGACACAGGGGTCGGGTCGGATGAAGTGCTCGGCGGAAAAATTTTCTTTTTGATGATTTAAGGCTACAGGGCTCGGTCGGCTCCCCTCTCACCCGCGAACCACTTGGGGCTTATAGCCTCGGCGGCCGAAAAACCCCAAATTGTTCCCGGGTGGCAGGAAAGCCACCATCGCCTGCGCCCCGGGCTCCAGGTCTCGGTCGGCTCTTCTCTCACCCGCGAACAACTCGGGGCTTAAGGCCTCGTCGGCCAAAACCCCGAATTGTTCATGGGTGGGAGGAAAGCCACCATCACCTAGAACCCTAACAAGAAAGCAGATCGACCCGCATATCCGAGGCTCTTCAGCCTCAGATCCAGAACACGGTGGGTACCCCTCCCGTCCTGATCTTTCTCGGGCCAAACAACCGTGTGAGGGTCGTCTGACCCGAAAAAGGATCCGGACGGCAAAGTCGCCACCGATTCGAGGCCCCTTGGCGCTACAAAATTTTTCAGAAGAGAGACGTCTGCCGAAGCAGACACCTCTGGTGGCCATTGGACCACCCTTGCTGTGATCAAACCCGCTGGGGGGGAGAGGTATTTATAGCCTCCCCCACGGACCAGCCTTTATGACATTGGGAAAGCCAATCGACAGAAGCCCATGCACCACCTGCATTCATTAAGCGGCGCCATTTAATGCCCCTAGAAAATTGGAACATCGCACGGATCCCGGAAGCGCCTTCAATACTCCGCTAAGACGACAGACCACGCTGCTCAAACCTTCTTCTCAGGAGGAAACAACGGCTCACCATCACCCTTGCCGACACGTAATCCCTCGTCATCTCGAGGTTCGGTCGAGCACCAGGGCCTTCTTCTCAGGAAGAAACACCGGCTCGCCATCACCCTTGCCGACACATAATCCCTCATCTTCTCGAGGTTCGGTTGAGCACCAGGTACTCTTCTCAGGAAGAAACAACGGCTCGCCATCACCCTTGCCGACACGTAATCCCTCGTCATCTCGAGGTTCGGTCGAGCACCAGGGCCTTCTTCTCAGGAAGAAACACCGGCTCGCCATCACCCTTGCCGACACATAATCCCTCGTCTTCTCGAGGTTCGGTCGAGCACCAGGGTACTCTTCTCAGGAAGAAACAACGGCTCGCCATCACCCTTGCCGACACGTAATCCCTCGTCATCTCGAGGTTCGGTCGAGCACCAGGGCCTTCTTCTCAGGAAGAAACACCGGCTCGCCATCATCCTTGCCGACACATAATCCCTCGTCTTCTCGAGGTTCGGTCGAGCACCAGGGTACTCTTCTCAGGAAGAAACAACGGCTCGCCATCACCCTTGCCGACACGTAATCCCTCGTCATCTCGAGGTTCGGTCGAGCACCAGGGCCTTCTTCTCAGGAAGAGACACCGGCTCGCCATCACCCTTGCCGACACATAATCCCTCGTCTTCTCGAGGTTCGGTCGAGCACCAGGGTACTCTTCTCAGGAAGAAACAACGGCTCGCCATCACCCTTGCCGACACGTAATCCCTCGTTATCTCGAGGTTCGGTCGAGCACCAGGGCCTTCTTCTCAGGAAGAAACACCGGCTCGCCATCACCCTTGCCGACACATAATACCTCGTCTTCTCGGGGTTCGGTCGAGCACCAGGGTACTCTTCTCAGGAAGAAACAACGGCTCGCCATCACCCTTACCGCCCGACAGACTCTCGCCGGCTCGAGGATTGCTCTAGACAATCAGGACGACCCCTCAGGAAGGCCCAGTGGTTCGCCATCCCATTTCTACATCCGTAAACACTCCTCCACGGCTAGCTCCCGCACCCCCGCAGGAGTGGGGGGCTTGTGTGGTAGGGCAAAAATGGATTGGGGCCCAACCAGGGCCCAATACAACTCTCACTCAGAAATGGTGGAAACGGCAGTCTAGTTCGGCTTCGAGCCACTGCAGGGTCGGCACCGAACCACAAGTTCACCCCCACAGATCTGGTCTCCTCGTATCCGATGAGCGGCGATGGCCCTCGACCTCCGATCCGCGACAGCCCTCCGGGTCGTCTGCCCCTCCTGGTATAAAATGAGGATGACCTGGCACAACCTGGGCCACCAGATCCTCCCGGAAGCACAGAAGCCCCATGATCTGCCATGTCAGCTTCAAATACCACCAAGGGCTTTGCCGCGTCAGCCCTATACCACTCCTGGTACTGCCACGTCAGCCCTAAACCATCTGGGCCTTCTACCACGTCAGGCCCATGGGCTTTCGGGTTCAGACCCGGCCCCCAAGCGGATCCAAATCCGGTTGGAATTCCCTATAAATACTAGACCCTCACCCACCTTTAGAGGTAATCAATCTTTTGCCACTTAAATTCACCTAGTTATTGCTACTCTCTCACAGAGACTGACTAGATCGTCGGAGGGTCCGCCACCGGGATAAACTCCGGTGTTTCAGGACCGTCTGCAGGTACACAAGACCTCGGATCCAAACCCTCTGATCCGAGCCGAGGCATCCACCGGATCCGAGCCCATTGCAGGAGCCGCCAGGTCACTCCGAGGGTCGTCTGACAAGCAGCTTTCTCCTTCAATATAAATTGAGTCCGAACTCACACCTGGTGCATCCACACGTCTCCCAGAAATAAGCCGCATCAATAGGGTTGATCAGGTGTGAACTAGTTCGCTCCTCATCAGCAGCGAACTTCTCCGCGAGCCGTTGGATCGTATGATGAAGATCTGACGGCTCGCGAACAAGAAGGATAAGAGGGTAATTACGTAATTTCCCCTCTCTATCATTTCTTTCTTTCTCCCTCTCTCTCAATCCCTTCTCAATCCTCTCTCCCCTCTATCTCAAATCCTCCGAAACCCTAGCCTCTCTCCATCTCCAAATCCCCAAACCCCGACGCCCCTGAGCTTCTCTCCATATCCAACCGACGCCTCTCTCACCTTTCCACATCGAATCCCCAAATCCTTCTCACCCTAGCTTCTCCCTTCACCCCAACCCATCGATGACGCCACCCCAGCTCCTCCCTAATTGCCACCTCTGCTCGAGCCGACACCTCTCCATTTCATTCCCCCCGAAACCCTACCTCCCAGCTCCTCTATTCTTCGAACCAACTCCTGACCACCTCCCGACGAACACCTTCGATAAGTTGGATAGAGGTAAGCTTCCAATGTTAAGTAAATTTTGTTGATGTTGTTTTTATATATCAAGCATAAGTAAAGATTAGATCCTTATGGGTATTACTCCATTATTGAATCCAAACTTTGAGTAGATATTGTTGAAATTCATAACCGAATTAGATTGTTGTTTGATAGATAATTACCCAATTAGATTTTGAATCATTTATTTTCGTCAAAGACTATCTGCATTATGATACTTCTGAAAGTAGCCAGCTCAATTCAAGTAAAACTTGAATATCAGTAACCAAGTGTGATGTTCTGTGGAGGATATGGTCATATTAGAAACTCAACAAGTTTGTACAACTATATTCAAACTTTGATCCATATCTAAAACCAACCACATCTAACAACCATATTTCTTCCTTTCTTGATCTCACCCTATCCAGGAACCCAAAACTCGTCACATCTCATTTTTGGCATTCTAGTGGAATAATGTCAGCAATTAGACCCTAAATGATATATGATACCCATATCTCCTTCTCTGGTGGTTTTTTGACAGTGCAGTACTGCACGTCTAGGAGATGTCTACTTCATTTGGAAAAAAAGCATTGGATTGATCTTTCAATGTTATTGTTCGCATACGCAATTTTTTCCTTATTCTTTTTGAGAAGCAATTTAAGTAAGTGTACTGATTTGATTGAACTTGCCTAGTGTTGTTGTCCATTATTATCCCAATTTAGAGATTTTTTATGCTTACTATCTATTGTGCATTGCTATTGTTTGGTGAATATAACTAAATAACTTCTGCATGCAGTGTGTCGTCAAATTTGATAATTATTTACAACAATGACCGACTTTCTCTTTCTCATTGTATCTGTTTTCTTAAATTAATGAAATTATTATTTCTGCATGTGTTACATCCAGTTTAAGAGCAGGTAGCAACCATTCCTGCTCTAGTGGTGAAGATGTTGATAATCTTCTTACATCTTCATGTAGCGCGTGAATGTCGTCGTACTCATTGCACTGACTTTTATACAACACAGAGTCACTAATTCTGCAAGGACTAGTTCCTACTTCCATCTCCACAGCTTTTTGTAATCACCCTTCTTCTTCTTCAGATATGTTGTTGATGGTTGAACTTTGCATGAAGTTTCATGCCCATTTTAATTCTGTTTGCTGTTTAGTGCATTTTAAATTGTAGTTATGCATCAATTTGAATAAAGATTGCACTTTCTTGATCAATTTTTGTTGGCTGCTGATATGGGGAAATAATCCGGCTCAATTTGAACCGTCTGATCCCCTCAAGATCCGAAGACTCCTATAGAAACAGGCCCACAACTCCTATGTGACTTTTGCTGCTTTAGGCCTACATAAGAGGGTCACCCGGCCCATTAGGGTTAGGGTTTCCCCTCTCCCTCTCTGCCTATAAATACCAGATTCCCTTTCTCCTTATGCAGGTAATGAACTTTTCTCCACCTGAACCCTAGCTCTCCCTCCTTTTCAGTGACTGACTAGATCGTCAGATGGCTTGTTGCCGGGATCTCTCCCGGTGTATCTAGGCCTTTTTGCAGGTGCTCAGGGAGGCCAGCCACCAGCTTCACCTCCTCTCACGCTCCTCACAAAAACCACAGTTCAGATCTATATCTGTAGCTGAGATCTGTCTCAGAACCTTTCTCATCCACTACAAATTAAAAGAACTCACACTTGTTGCTCCCACCTCAAAATCAGCAGCATCAGGTTGGTGCCGTTTGTGAAAACAGTCAGACTGATTCAATCTCGGGCTCGGATTCGACTCCGAGGTTACCCCTTTCATGGCACCCAGAGCCAAGAGAGCGCCCACGGCGAGACGTCAGGCCAACCTTCATCCCTATCGAAGTCATGTGAACACGCAAGGGTCAGCTAGACCGCCAGCCTGTAATGCCCCACCCCAATACTCAAGACAATTTTTATTATTTTTAGAAGAAAATTAATATTTATAGTACAACTGCCCATCACAGGCTGCCTCTCAAAAGGTGGTTAACCAATTAGGTGACTCTTGATCATAGGTAATTATATTTATATTTAGTTAATCCAGTACCAATCCCGATATGGGACAAATCTCAACAATCCTCTCTCTACTAATCCCACGTACCATGGTAAGCCCGTGGGCCCCTACCATGTGCACGTCATCACACAGAGGAGCACATAGGGACACAACGCCCGTCTTTTACTCCTTACAAACCGGGTGTCCCACATGGATGACATCATCATGATGTCATACCCCAATTCAAAGCAGCAATGCTGCTGTCCTCTGAACCGTGGCCCCCCCTCTCATCTCTCTCTCCTCTTTTGATATATATATATATTATTATATATATATACTATTCGGAAGTTACGGGGTGTTACATACACCCCACCTTTAGAAATCAGCGTCCTTGCTGAGTATGGGGCATGCCATCTAGAGCAGGATCCTCCTTTCTAGCTGATGTGGCGTCGTCCTCGATCCCGGAGATCAGCCACTCTCAACATCGCAGATCATACCTGATCCCGGAGATCAATGACTCTCAACATCGTGGTTCATACTGAGGCCATCTTCCACACCTGGTGTCGAAAGTCGGCTCTGATACCATTTGTAACGCCCCGGCCCAATACTCAGATAATTTTTATTATTTTTAAAAGACAAATTAATACTTATAGGACAACTGCCCACCACAGACTGCCTCTCAAAAGGTGGTTAACCAATTAGAGGACTCTTGATCATAGGCAATTATATTTATATTTAATTAATCCAGTACCAATCCCGATATGCGACAAATCTCAACAATCCTCTCTCTACTAATCCCATGTAGCATGGTAAGCCCGTGGCCCCTACCATGTAAACATCATCACACAAAGGAGCACACAGGGACAAAGCGCCCGTCTTTTACTCCTCACAAACCGGGTGTCCCACATGGATGACGTCATCCCCCAATTCAAAGCAGCAATGCTGATGTCCTCTGAACCGTGGGCCCCCTCTCATCTCTCTCCTTTTTTTTATATATATTATTATATATATACTGTTCGGAAATTACGGGGTATTACACTGCTTCATCCCCGACCACCAGAAGTACTGTTTTATATCCTAGTACATCTTGGAACTTCATGGATGTGTTGGATCCTGTATGCAAGGCAAATAACACTAGAGGGGGGGTTGAATAGTATTGTATAAAATTAATCAATAAATTAAACTTTTTGCACTGGTAAGTCAACTGAAAATAGAAGGCAGTTGACTGAAGCGTCAGATTAGAAGAGTAATTTGACTGAAGAGTTACAAGTCTGTTAAGTCGACTTAGAGAGTAATGCAGTCAACTGACCAGACTCGATTTACACAAGAAACTCAGAGAAATTGAAAATGCAAGTTTGGAGAATACAACCACAGAGAGTCAACACTGCAAACACCACGATATATCCCGGTTCGGTCCTCCCGACCTACATCCAGTCCCCAAGCAACCCACTTGAGATTTATCACTATTCTTGAAAAAAGTAAAAGAACACTCTATGGCCTTCGACAACAACTATGTCAAATCCGTAGACCTCTCTCACCACTAGAGAGAGCAAAACCCACTCTACACCCTAGAGTGAAACCGACTTTAAACCAAGAGTCCTACTCTCCAACCGAGAGGACCACTCTCACAACTCGAGAGTGAAACAATAACAAAAAGAGATTTACAATAACCTAAAGCCTTGTATGTGGAAATGCTTTTTGTATATTGGCTATAGGTCGAAATCTAACTTCAGTCTAGAACGAATTCAATGCTATACTAGACTGAAAATCAGAGAACCAAGTCTTAATGAAAGTATATGCTTGTTCTTCTTCTCAAAAGCAAAAGACTTGAAAATGAAAGTTAAGGAGTTAGGGAACCTCTCCCAATTGAAAACTATACTTTATTTATAGAGTTAGAAACTCTTGAACGTTGAGAAATCGTATCTCAACTGCCATACAACGGCAGTAAACAGGTTTGAATTTGAAAAACAAGTTTTAAATTCAGAAAACTATCAAAAATGGCTTGAACAGTCGACTGGGTTGCCATAAAAGTCGACTGGTCAGAGCTTGAGTGAGTTTAGTCAGTTTCATACTCTAACAGTCGACTACATCCAAGAGTATGTCGACTGGTACTCAATCAGCTGAACTTATACAAGCTTTGTTTTGACATTTTGATTTTGTAAAACATTTTCTTTATTTAGGGAATGTGTGAGTGTGTATGTGACAAGGCTTTTACAAGATTTTAAGACTCACAAATAATACAAACAATATTACAAGACATTCGTTCAAATGTAGCTTAATCACTTGAAACCCTTGAGAGTCTTGAACTTGAAACTTGAAAGCTCTTGAAAGTCTTGAACTTGAACTTGAGTCTTTGTAACTTGATCTTGCCTTTGTGGTTTGGGCAAATACCTTTGAAAGCTTCTTCACATTGTATTGGCCTTGAACACTTTGATACACACTTCAAAAAATATGTAATATAGAATAATTGTGTATTGTGTTGTAATCATCAAAATCAAGAATCTACATTCTCCCCCTTTTTGATGACGACAACACAAGAACTTAAGATAATATAGACATTAAGTTTACATATCATGATACTCACACAAAATTTAAAACGATATACAATTGTTACAAGCTCCCCCTAAATAAAGTACAACATGCACACAAAAGATGTTAAAACAAAACAACATAACATAACATGCATAACAGAACATGCATAACATAATACCATATTTCTCCCCCTTTGTCATCAACAAAAATATAAGGAGGAAAGACAAACCATAGATAAAAAACCAACAGTTCATAAAGATAAAACATAAGTCAATTACATAAATTGAAGATAGAACAATATGAGAACATAAAACATAATTGCAAAATGACAAAAAAAAACAAAAAAATAAATAAAAATAAAACAATACATCAATCGTCTTCTTCGTCTTCATCAGCACTATTTGAGGCAAGAGTTGGTTGTGAAAACTGCCTAACAAACATTTGAGTGAGGTTAGCCATGCTAGCCTCAACAGAATCCTGTCGACCTAAGATGAGATCCGTACGATCCAGGAGATAATTGACAGAAGTGTAAAGACTCTCAGGATCAGAAAAACTAGCTCTAGGACGAGAACTAGAGGACGAACTAGATACAGAAGACCGACGAGGAATTGAAGTGGGTAAAGGAATATGAGGTGCATTCATTTGAGGAGACCGAGGGGGTGAGTTAAGAATTTTCATACGTGCTAGGCTTGCACGATCAAAAGATTAATAATGAGTAACAACACTTGACTCGGATTCAAGATCAATATTATAGTAGTTAAAGACACGGGTAAGTAAATAACCAAAAGGAAGAAAAGAGGAATGAGCCTTATGGAGACGATTAAAAATTACTCGACTCCAATTTATTTGGATGTTGCCGAAGATGGCATACACGCTTGTTGCAATTCAAATGAAAATTGATCATGGCTACCCATTTTAGGAATAATGTTATACGACAATATGCGGGCAACAAGCTTGGCTAGGGTAGTAATTGATTTGTTGGTCATTGGAGAACCTCGATTAGGCAAAAAGATTTTTGACAAAATAGATTGATCATCTATTTCAATTTCCCCTAAACCCAACCCTTCATTAGAGATATTCAAAGTATTTTCTAATTTTTCAGCAGTTATTTTTATTCGAAAATTTTTCACCGTTGAAATGAAAAGTATTTCATTACCATCCTCAGATGTTGCAACCTTTATATTTGTATAAAATAAATATATGAGTTGGGGATAGTAATAGGGTTGACTGATTAAGGATAGAAATTCAAATAAACCACATTGTTCAAATAATGGGGCAATCGAAAATCTATCTAAGTTAGGAAAATTAACAAATATACTCGGAAAGATCAGAATTTGGCCAATGATAAAATACTTCTCAACAAGAGAAGGGTGCCTTAAGTACTGTAGATAATTGTGAGAAGATTTCTCTTCTTCAACATTTGACCTCTAGATCTTTTGGATTTAGGCATATTGAGAAGCAAGAAAATTTTGAAAAGAGAGATTGAAAGAAGATTACCCACAACTAGAGAGAAACAAAAGACTCAAGAAACTCCAAATGGATTCAAATCTGGACTGAGAACTGAACGCCAAGAGGAGCAATGATGAGATCTTCAAGAATAGCCGACTTAGGTTTGGGCAGAGAACTCAACGCCAGGAGCAGCCGACTTAGCAAAAGTAAAAAGTGAAAAGATGGAAGAAGAGTTTAGAGTTTTTAATAGAAGTAAACGGCTGTGATTGAAAGAAGATTTGAGTGAAGGGTCGAGATCGAAAAGAGGGTAAAAGAAAGAGAGAGATAGAAGCCTCATATTGTGACGATTCAGAGTCAGGGAGACAATTTGATGTCGCGACAGTCGACTGGGTTTTATATCAGTCGACTAAGTCGAGAGCAAATAAAACCAAACAAAAATTAAGCTACTGTCAGTCGACTGAGGTTGGAAAACAGTCAACTGGGCAGAACACACAATTCAGTCAGAAATATAGACAACGAAAATATTGTATAAGTCGACTGGAAATCAATTATAAGTCAACTTAAACATAAAAAGTTTCTAGAAATGTCAAGAAATGAGCAAATGCCTTGTTCTTTTCTAAAGTTGATAAAAATGTCTTCTTTAAGAGGTTTGGTAAATATATCTGCTACTTGTTTATCAGTAGAAATAAAATCCAATATGATATCTCCCTTTGACACATGATCACGTAGGAAATGATGTCGAATATCAATATGTTTCGTACATGAATGTTGAACCAGATTTTTAGATAAATTAATAGCACTGGTATTATCACACATTATAGCGGTTCTTGAAAAAGAAATACCATAATCTAATAAAGTTTGTTTCATCTATAAAATTTGTGCACAAGCCAAACTTGCAGCAATATATTCAGCTTCTGTAGTATATAGGGATACCGAATTTTGCTTTTTACTGCACCAGGATACTAATGAATGTCCCAAAAAGTAATAAGTTCCACTCGTACTTTTACGATCAGTTTTACTACCAGCAAAATCAGCGTCACTATACGACAAAAGTTGAAAGTTATTGATGCGTGGATAGAACAAAACATATCCAGATGTGCCTTTAATGTATCTTAAGATACATTTCACTACTTTTAAGTGAGATTCTCTTGGATTAGACTGATATCTAGCACACAAACATACGCTAAACATAATATCTGGTCTACTAGCAGTTATATATAAGAGTGAGCCAATCATACCTCGATAGAGCTTTGATCGACACTCTTACATAATTCATTTTTGTCAAGTGTAGTAGTAGTAGCCATAGGTGTGGTCTTACTACTAGTGCTATCCATGCCAAATCGTTTGAGTAATTCCTTAGTATATTTTTCTTGATTAATAAATATCCATTTTGAGACTGTTTTATTTGTAGTCTAAGGAATAATTGAGTTCACCCATGTGACTCATCTCAAACTCATTTTTCATGATATTAGCAAACTCTTGATAGAGATTACTATTAGTAGATCCAAAAATTATGTCATCGACATATATTTGTATGATTAAAATATCGGTCTTTATTTTCCTAATAAACAAGGATGTATCTACTTTATCAATTTCAAAATCAGTTTTAAGAGAAAAGTTTTTAAGCGATCATACCAAGCACGAGGTTCTTGTTTAAGACCATATAAAGTCCTTTTTAATTTAAAAACATGGTTTGAGAATTGTCCATGTTCGAAACCGGGTGGTTGCTTAACATAAACATCTTCCTTAATAAAACCATTCAAAAAAGCACTTTTAACATCCATTTGGAAGAGTGTGACATTCATTGTAGAACCCCGTATTTTCAAATATTATTTTAAAAGAATTGAAAATGAATTTAAATGATTTTCTGGAGATTTAATGAATATTTTCTAAAAGATTTATCTTTTTACACGTGCAGAACACGTGCAAATGCATTCTTGAGAAGTTTGAAAGTCAAGTTTTCTTCATGAAAAATAATTATTTAATATCTGGAATTTATTTGTTATTTTTCCAAATTTTTCTGAAATTAATTGGACCTATTTGCAATTTTTGAGAAAAGAAGGACCTTTTTGGAAATTTGACATTTTAAGGGTTAAAATGTAAAATCTATTTTTTGGATATTTTGAACAGTACCGGTTGATATTAATGAGTGTATTTTACTTTTAAATCCTAATTTAAATGGTTTTTATTGGGTTTCCAAGAATAGAACTATATATGTAAAGTTATGTTTTGGAAGGACTATTTTGCAATTGCATTTCTAAACCCTAAAAACAGTATTTCCGGCCTATAAAAGAGAGTATGCAGCCGTCTTTCGCTGCACAACTCAGGTTTCATTATATTATTATTTTCTTGGTGATTGAAGAGGAAGATTTGGATCTTGCAAAAGGAAGACTCTTTCGTTGGATCTTTTCAATTCAAAGGTGAGTGATATGAACTTTGTTTTGTTGATTGATTTATGTGAATGATTGTGTGTTGTTTTATTTCAACATCTTTGTTTAGTTAGTGTATCTTGTATGTGAACGATGCAATAGTTGTTATTTGTATTATGTATATGAAATCTCTGAACGTTTAGTAGATCTTGATTATTGAATTCTTTATTGCTTGAAAGCATGTTAAGATTTGAGTATGATTATGATAATAAGGGATTGGATGGATGAACATCTGGATCTCGCGATTACAAATCAGATTTTGGTTTTGAGTTGTGAAAGAAATTCAGTATTGAGAAATCCTAATGGAAGAATTAGGAGTTTAGAACATAAGAATTGAGTTTTGAGATATTGTATGATTGAGTAATGTGTCCATAATAAAGAATATTTGAGAATTGTCATTTTGCCTGAATACGAACTATTTTCATAAACAAGGAATCTTTAGAAAAACTTCAGTTTTGATTATTGTATTCAGATCTAAATTATGAAAACTGTAGGCCGACAGTCGACTGGTCTACTATTCAGTCGACTGGTACGACCCAGCTGCTGTATCTTTAGTTTTTCTTGAAAATCCGTTCTGGATAGTCGACTTAGACCCTTTTCAGTCGACTGGTACACTTAGAAATTATTTTTTCAAAGTTATCATAGACTTTTCTCTGGTAAGTCGACTTATGACCTTTTAAGTCGACTTATATTGTATTTTAAGTCGACTTATGACTTTGCAAGTCAACTTATAACACTTAGAATATTTTCTTAAAGATTTCTGGAATTTCTCTCTGGTAAGTCGACTTATGTTCTTATAAGTCGACTTATGTCTCTTTTAAGTCGACTTATGTTTTTTATAAGTCTACTTATGATCTGGTAAGTCAACTTATGATTTGTATACATCATCTTATATTGTTGGTAAGTTAACTTATGTTTTTATAAGTCATCTTATATTGTTGGTAAGTCAACTTATGATTTTTATAAGTCATCTTATATTGTTGGTAAGTCAACTTATGACTCTTATAAGTCAACTTATAATACTTAACTTATTTTCTTAAAATTACTGAATTTCCCTCTGGACAGTCGACTGGTGACCTTTTGCAGTCGACTGGTACTGATACTTTTCTAAGGTGTTTTGATGTTCTTTAAACGACTATTTCTTTAAGCGTTTTGGATCTAACCTACCCTTATAAATATTATTCTTTTATAGAACATATGTTTTCAATATATTTTATTGGTTGGGATTATGGAATTTATTAAAGACTTGGGTTTGTTGAGTGGAGAGATTTCTCCTTTGACCGTTTAACGATAGATTAGTGAATTATGGACATATTGAGAGTCACTGATCTCTGGGGTCGGGTATAATTTGCGGTATTGAGAGTCACTGATGGTGACTGATAACCGGGTATCCGATCTGCGGTGTTGAGAGTGATTATTAGTCGGGTATAATCTGCGGTATTGAGAGTCACTGATGGTGACTGATAACCGGGTATCCGATTTGCGGTGTTGAGAGTGATTATTAGTCGGGTATATTCTGCGGTGTTGAGAGTCATTGATCTCTAGGGTTGGGTATACTCTGCGGTGTTGAGAATCACTGATAGTGATTGATAACCGAGTATCCAATCTGTGTATTGAGAGTGACTGATAACCGGCTATCTGATTTGTGGTATTAAGATTGATTGATAGATGGGTATATTCTGCGGTACTGGGAGTCGTTGATCTCTGGGGTTGGGTATACTCTGCGGTGTTGAGAATCACTGCTAGTGATTGATGACCGGGTGTCTAATCTGCGGTGTTGAGAGTGACTAATGACCGGGTATCCGATCTGTAATATTGAGAGTGATTGATAGATGGGTATATTCTGCGGTACTGAGAGTCGTTGATCTCTGGGGTTGGGTATAATCTGCGGTGTTGAGAATCACTATTAGTGATTGATAACCGGGTGTCCAATCTGCGGTGTTGAGAGTGACTGATAACCGGGTATCCGATCTGTGGTATTGAGAATGACCGATAACCGAATATTGGCAGCGAACAGTCGACTGGTCCATTAAGCAGTCGACTGTACTGCACAGTTGAGCTGGATTTGTTTGAGAAGGATTTGAGAAGGATTCTTCTAACACTTAGTTAAGCTACACTTGATGTTTTCATGTTGTCCTGTCATTTCTTACTTCACAATACACGTTTAGTATATGTTTCTCTCGTTTAGTACAGGTTGTTTAAGAATCCATGCTTAATGTTTATTTATGTTGTTTGTTTGTTTATATCACTCACACCATTTATGGCTGATCCCTTTAGTTTTGGGGGTTAGGGATCATCTCTAGCCTCATGTGTTGCAGGTTGTTGCTTAGAGTTTGAGGGTTTGCACGCTTGAGTTAGCTTTGGAGATTATAAGTAATGTAATAGAGCCTTGTGTAATTTTTGTAAAGAGAAGTGTTGTAAAAAGAATATTTTTAATTCAAGGTGTTTGTATTTCCGCCGCATTTGAAAAAGATTGTTGTAATAAAAGTTGGAAGAAAATTATTTGTGTTTTGAGCTATGTGTACTATTACATTGAAGTAGATGCTGGGATTGTGCCACGTATTTTCTAAGTTATCATATTAGAAATTTGGGGCGCTACATTCATGCACGCAAAAGATAATAAAATTCTAATTGATTCTAGTCTAGCAACATGAGCATATGTTTCATCAAAATCAATTCCTTCTTCTCGATTATATGTTTGAGCAACTAATCTAGCCTTGTTCCTAACAACTTGTCCTGGTTCATCTAACATATTTTTAAATGCCCATTTGGTACCAATTATAATATGATCAGGAGGTTATGGAACTAAATCTCATACATCATTTCTTACAAATTGGTTAAGTTCATCTTGCATTGCATTCAACCAAAATTCATTCTCACATGCTCTTGTATATTTTTCGGTTCAAAATCCGACAAGAAAGCAGTACGAAAAATCATGTTAAAATGAGATCTTGTTTGAATACCATGTGAAATGTCACCAATTATTAAGTCATGAGGATAATCTCGAACTTCAACAAATGACTTTGATAAAGTTTGAGTTATCACAACAGGATCTGTCGACTTAACAAGTCCATCAGCCGATTAATTCACATCAGTCGACTTGTCTAGGGTAGTTTGCTTTAGTGATTAATAATGTTATCTAGTGATGATGATTCAATTTCATCATCTTCAATAACATTAGACGAAGGTAAAGATTCATCAAATGAAACATGCATGTATTCTTCAATAGTCAAAGTTGACTTATTGAAAATTCTATATGCCTTACTCCTATTTGAGTATCCAATAAAGATACCTTCATTAGATCTAGCATCAAATTTATCTAGATTATCTTTTGTGTTCAATATGAAATACTTACTACCAAATACTTTAAAACATGATACTTTAGGAATTCGTTTATAAAAAAGTTCATAACATGTTTTCTTAAGCTTTGACCTAATCAATATTCTATTTAAAACATAGCATGCTGTAGAAACAGCTTCAACCTAGAAGTATTTAGGCAAATTGCTTTCAACAAGCACAGTACTTGCACATTCTTACAAAGTCTTATTCTTTCTTTCAACCACTCCATTTTGGGGTGAAGCTCTAGGAAATGCAAATGAATATGTTATATCATTCTTGTTGCAATATTCTGAAAACGTTTCATTCTCAAATTCTCCACCATGATCACTTCTAATAGTGACTATGGTTAGAGATTTTTGATTTTGAATACGTTTGCAAAAATTTGCAAATTCTTCAAAGGCTTCATTTTTATGTTTTAAAAAGAATACCCATGTAAATCTTGAAAAATTATCTACTAAAACAAATATATATCTACTTTTATTTAAAGAAGCGACTCTAGTAGGATCAAATAAATCCATATGGAATAATTCGAGATGCCTACTAGTAGAAATCATTTCTTTTGTTTTAAAAGTAGATTTTACTTGTTTTCCTAGTTGACATGCATCACACATCTTATCTTTCTTAAAAGATAACTTTGACAATCCTTTAATTAGGTTATTCTTTGATAATTTAGCAATTTTTTTAATATTTACATGGCCAAATCTCTTATGCCAAAGCCAAGAATCATTGTTAGAAGCAACTAAGCAAAAATTATTTGAAAACTCATTTGATTTTAAATATATTCATATATATTATTTTTCCTAAAACCTTAAAAGATCACATTTTACATAGATGAATCATAGATTAAGCATGCATCTTTTTCAAAGACAATTTTATAACCCTTATCACAAAGTTGACTAATTCTTAACAGATTATGTTTTAAACCACTAACTAGAAATACCTTTTCAATAGTAGGGGTAGTGTTCTGACCGACCATGCCTATTCCAATGACCTTTTCTTTGTTATTGTCACCGAACGTAACAGTTCCTCCATCTGTCTCTTGTATGGAAGATAGTAGGTTTGCATGGCTAGTCATGTGCTTAGAGTATCCGCTGTAAAGTATCCAACGTTCTCTTTTAGGTACCTATAAAATATGAGGTTGTTGTCTTTTTGAATGAGACTCCAAACTTCTGGGCAGACGACCGAATTTTTGGGTCAGTCGACTGATCTGAACAGAAGGATTACTCATTTCATGATATAAAATAATTGTTGGTTTTTCAAAATAATCATATAACTTCTTTTTCATACTAGAAACAAAATCAATCTTATTACTACTAGTATTATTAGAAGAATGATGTTTTTCACGTGTTTTTTGAAAACCTAGGCCAAACTTTTTATTAGATTGAACTTAGTTTTGGAGAACTTCATTTAAATTCTCTTTTCCTTTGTTGAACTTAGATACATTCTTAGATATCTCTTCATAATTTTTCTTATGAGATACAAGATCTATATCCAAGTTTGAAAGACGAGAATTTAAAGACTTGACTTCAACATTTAAGTTAAGATTTTCTTGAAAAAGTGTTTGATTAACTTTCTCTAGATTTTTAACTCTTATCTTCTCCTTTTTTAGTTCATGAAAAACCTCATTAAATACTTCTAATCAATCATTTGAATCAAAATTGTCACTTACATTATTTTGAGTAGCCATGAAGCACACATTTGTGACTTCATTTGATTCTTCATTCTCTTCTTCGGATGATGAGTCACTATCATCCCAAGTTGCTTGATATGCCTTCTTGTTCTTCATGTACTTGTTCTTTGTGTACTTGTACTTCTTGAAGTTAGGAACTTTCCCTTTTGATTTTGCATTTTCTAACGGACAATCCTTCTTCATGTGACCTGTCTTGTTACACTTGAAACAAGTGGGAAGATCATTAATATCTTTAAACTTAGAATTGAATTTATCCTTCCGAAGAAATTTCTTGGATTTTCTAGTGAACATGGCTATTTCTTCTTCATCTTCTGAATTGGACATGGCCTTGAAAGCAAGAGTCTTCTTCTCGGCTTGTTGAGGTTCTAGATCCTTCTTGCGTTCTTCTAGTTGTACTTCGTATGCCATTAGATTTTCCATAAGATTCTCAAGAGAGAGTTGTGTTAAATCGTTGTCTTCTTCTATAGCGGTGGTCTTCTTCTCCCATTCGGGGGTTAGGGCACGTAGGACCTTCCTCACCATTTCTGCTTGCGAATATGTCTTTCCAAGAGCCACAAGAGAGTTTGTGATGTCCGTGAACCTTGTTATCATGTCCGACTCATTTTCATTCTCCTTCATACGGAACATATCGAACCTGTGAACAAGAACAGAGATTTTAGATTCTTTGACCTTATTTGTACCTTCATGTGTTACCTCAAGAGTGTGCCGTATTTGATGAGCCGTTGTTACGTTTGACACATGATTAAACTCTTCTTTGGTAAGTGCACAAAAGAGAGCATTCATCGCCTTTGCATTGTTCATTGTGTTGTTCTTCATATTATCGTACCATTGTGCATAGGGAATTGTAGGTACGGTATATTCTGTCTCGGTCATGTTCCAAATCTCATAGTTGATCGACTATAGGTAGATTTTCATTCTACACTTTCAATAGTTGTAGTTTGTTCCATCAAAGAGAGGTGGCCTTTGTGTGGATTGGCCTTCATGGTGTTAACTTGCATTTGAAGTAGATGCCATTGCACTCTAACAAGCTCTGATACCAAGTGTTGGATCCTATATGCAAGGCAAATAACATTAGAGGGAGGGGGGGGGGGGGGTGAATAGTGTTGTATTAAATTAACCAATAAATTAAACTTTTTGCACTGTTAAGTCCACTGAAAAAAGAAGGCAGTCGACTGAAGCATCAAATTAGAAGAGTAATTTGCTGAAGAGTTACGAGTCTATTAAGTCAACTTAGAGAGTAACGCAGTCAACTGACTAGACTCGATTTACACAAGAAACTCAGAGAAATTGAAAATTCAAGTTTAGAGAATACAACCATGGGGTGAATAGTGTTGTATTAAATTAACCAATAAATTAAACTTTTTGCACTGTTAAGTCCACTGAAAAAAGAAGGCAGTCGACTGAAGCATCAGATTAGAAGAGTAATTTGCTGAAGAGTTATGAGTCTGTTAAGTTGACTTAGAGAGTAACGCAGTCAACTGACCAGACTCGATTTACACAAGAAACTCAGAGAAATTGAAAATTCAAGTTTAGAGAATACAACCACAGAGAGTTAACACTGCAAACACCACGATGTATCCTGATTCGATCCTCCCGACCTACATCCAGTCCCAAAGCAACCCACTTGAGATTTTCCACTATTCTTGAAAAAAGTACAAGAATACTCTACGGTCTTTGACAACAACTATGTCAAATCCGTAGACATCTCTCACCACTAGAGAAAGCAAAACCCACTTTAAACCCTAGAGTGAAACCGACTCTAAACCAGGAGTCATACACTCCAACCGAGAGGACCACTACACAACTTGAGAGTGAAACAACAACAAAAAGAGATTTACAACAACCTAAAGCCTTGTATGTGGAAGTGCTTTTTGTATATTGGCTATAGGTCGACCTCTGACTTCAGTCTAGAACGAATTCAATGTTATACTAGACTGAAAATCATAGAACCGAGTCTTAAAGAAAGTATATGCTTGTTCTTCTTCTCAAAAGCAAAAGACTTGATAATGAAAGTTAAGGAGTTAGGGAACCTCTCCCAATTGAAAACTATACTTTATTTATAGAGTTAGAACCTTTTGAACATTGAGAAATCGTATCTCAACTGCCATACAACGGCAGTAAACATGTTTGAATTTAAAAAAACAAGTTTTAAATTCAAAAAAATGTCAAAAATGGCTTGAACAGTCGACTGGTCAGAGCTTGAGTGAGTTCAGTCAGTTTCATACTCTAACAGTCGACTGTCTCCAAGGGTAAGTCGACTGGTACTTAATCTGCTAAACTTTTACATGCTTTGTTTTGACATTTTGATTTTGTAAAACATTTTCTTTATTTAGGGAATGTGTGAGTGTGTGTGTCACAAGGCTTTTACACGATTCTAAGACTCACAAATAATACAAACAATATTACAAGACATTTGTTCAAATGTAGCTTAATCACTTGAAGCTCTTGAGAGTCTTGAACTTGAAACTTGAAAGCTCTTGAAAGTCTTGAACTTGAACTTGAGTCTTTGTGACTTGATCTTGCCTTTGTGGTTGGAGCAAATACTTTTGAAAGCTTCATCACATTGTATTAGCCTTGAACTCTTTTGATACACACTTCAAAAATATGTAATATAGAACAAATGTGTATTGTGTTGTAGTCATCAAAATCAAGAATCTACAGGATGTACGGATAATAAAGTGGCATGTGCTTCCTACAGAATGCTCCTCTAGTTCTGCTTGATTTGGCACACACAGCCGCTCTCCGAACCACAATACCTCATCTCTCACCTGGAATTCTGCCAATCTGTCGGTGCCAACCTGCTTTCTCATCTTCTGAATCTCTGGATCGGTCTTCTGACTGTTGATAATCTTGTCCCTCAATGTGGGTTGAAGTCTCAACTGAGCTAAAGAAGCCCCTAATCCTTGCAACACCACCTCAATCTCTGCTCGATCAAGTTCCTCTGCCAACTTCTCCTGAGTTGTGATCAATCGGGACAAACTGCTTTTCCTGCTGAGCGCATTATCCACCACATTGGCCTTGCCTGGATGGTACTTGATTTCGGGTCGAATATCCTCCAACACTTCCAACCATCTCCGCTGCCTCAGATTCAAGTCCTTCTGCTGGTAGATGTACTTTAGACTCTTTTAATCTGTGTACATGTTAACCTTTTCCCTGTATACATAGTGCCTCCACTGCTCTAGTGCAAAGATGATCGCTGCCAACTCCAGATCGTGGGTTGGGTAATTCTTCTCATGCAGTCTCAGCTATCTAGACCCATAAGCTATTACCTTATCTTCCTGCATCAGCATACAGCCCAATCTGCAATGGGAAGCATCGCTGTAAACATCATAGTCAACTCCTGCTTTTGGCAAAGCCAGGATGGGAGCAGTAGTCAACCTCTCCTTCAACTCCTGAAAGCTAGCCTCACACTGTTCCGACCATTTAAAACTCACGTTATTCTTTGTAAGCCCCGTAAGCGGCAGAGCTATCTGGGCGTAGCCCTGAATGAACCTTCTGTAGTAGCCTGTTAATCCCAAAAATCTCCTGATCTCTTTCATCGTAGTCGGTCTTGGCCAATCTCTTACTGCCTCAATCTTTTGTGGGTCAGTAGTCACTCCCTCCTTAGAAAGGATGTGACCCAGGAAGGCAACTTCGGTTTTTCAGAAGTCACACTTAGACAACTTTGCATACAGCTTCTGCTCCTGTAACTTCTTCAGTACCTCTGCTAGGTGCTCGGCATGCTCTACTTCTATCTTGGAGTAGACCAGTATGTCGTCAATGAACACAACGACGAAAGAATCGATGAATGGCCACAGGACCCTGATCATCATGTCCATGAAAATAGCAGGTGCATTGGTTACTCCGAACGGCATAACTAGGAACTCATAGTGACCATGTCGAGTTCTGAATGCCATCTTGTGCACATCTTCTTCCTTTAGATAACCCGACCGTAGATCTATTTTAGAGAAGACAGCTGCTCCTTGTAGACTGTCGAATAGATCATAAATTCAAGAAATCAGATACTTGTTCTGCACAGTTACCTGGTTCAATTCTCTGTAATCGATGCACATCCTCGTCGATCCATCCTTCTTCTTTACCAAAAGAACTGATGCTCCCCAAGGTGACGCACTCGACTTGATGAATTCTTTGTCCAACAACTCTTCAATCTGCTTCTTGATCTCATCCTGTTCAACCGGCACCATTCTGTATGGTGCCTTAGAAATGGGTGCACTCCCTGGTTGAACGGAGATGCCGAACTCTACATCCTGCTGAGGTGGAAGCCCGGGTAGATCTTCTAGAAACACTATTGGAAAATCCCCGGATTACCGAAATCCGCTTCACTTCTTCGGAAACCTTCTGCTCAGATAGCGCTGCTATCAACTGCTTGCACTTCCTCTTCCCTTGAAATGTAACTGCTGGTCCCCCTGGTGCCTTTATTACAACCTCCTTACTTTTGCACTCAATAGTGGCACGGTAAATGGACATTCACTCTATGCCAATGATGATGTCGACCCCCAAAACTGCCAACTCAATGAGGTCGATGCCTAAGATTCTGCCTCCAATCTCAAGATTACACCCTTCATAATATCGGTCGGTAGTCAAATTTTCTCCTGACGGGGTAGCTACAGATAAAACTTTGTCAGGAAATTTTTTTGGTTCGACTCCCAATCGTTTTGCAAATAAGGGTGACACAAACGTGTGAGATGATCCCGTATCAAATAAAATTGTTGCTCTATAAAGACATCCTAGATTGTACGGTTTCTCTTGGCTTCTCTGAGCTCTCCCCGCAGTTCTTGAATTTCTTTCTTCATGTCTTCAAACTTTTGATGACGCTCCTGCTTGTCCCAGCGAGTCATTTGCTCCAGCTTGGCGAAGTGTTGAGTATTCACGTGACGGAGCTTTTCGAGTTCCCATACTTGGTGTTTCAGTTCATGAATGCGTTTCTTGTCTTCTGCTTGCCGTCATTCTAAGTGGTTTACTCTCCACTTCTGGGCATCCAACTCCCTTCGGAGAGAAGTAACAACCCCACCTTGGTCATCTTGAATGGGTTCTTCATCTGAGGATTCTTTTGGGGAATCAGGTGGAGGTTGAGTAATCTCCCTGGACTCGGGTAGTTCTTCTTCTATTTCTACTCGGTCTTCTTCTTCCTCTAGTGGATCTTCCTCTTCTGGGTCTTCTTCTTCCTCTATTGGCTCTTCCTCTTCTGGGTCTTCTTCTTCCTCTGTTGGCTCTTCCTCTTCTTCGAAAGGAACGAACCATACCACCTCATTCTCGGGGTCTTGATGATTGGCCATCTTATAGGAAAAGGAGGAGAAACATCAGCGTATAGAGAAACACAAATGTAAACTACTTACATTTAAATCTTTATAAGCTGAACTCACACTCTAAAGTCCACCCTAATGTGTCGTCCTTATAAGTTTGTACTACTTATTGAAGCGTGGCTCTGATACCATTCTGTAACACCTCGAATACCAAAATACGGTAATTCGTAGCTCAACAGGATCTACACTTCACTTCGTACAATTTTACAAGGAATTTTAAAACTTTTATTACAACATTGTTCTTTTACATCAATAACGCAGAGAAAAATAAATGAAGTACAACATGATCGATATACAATTTTAACAACTTGAGCATGTAACTAATCATCAGCATCAAATTCATCTTTATATCTTTTTGTAAGTTCCAAGTCCTGCATATGAAACTGTGGGCACGTCAGTTGCTTACAACCGATGCAATGTTACAAATAGCGATCCTCTCTATGCTGTATTATAACGAAATCTCTTACTTTTAACAAACACAAACTTGAATGCATATAAAAGTGTAAAGAGTGAGTATCCTAAATATGTCAGTGTATGATATGACTTAATGCCTAATGCAGATGTTATACTACAATGACACTAATGCATACTTGTTCGGATTCTATGCATCCCATACTACGTAGGTCTGAGGGCAAGCACCTACGTACTCCACATTATGACACCTTGTAAGTATTGGCTCTTGCCTTTGAAATACTAGAGACCAATCCCTCTTCGTGGATCATTTTGTGACCTTTACGTCCATCGTCCCGGAATACTGGGGATCGTCTCACTCCGCAGGTCATTCTGGAGCCCTCATTGCACAAGCAACCCATGAGCGTTGCTCTCGTCCCGAAATACTGGAGACCGTTCCCACTCCATGGATCATTTTGTGGCCCTTATGTCCATTGTCCCGGAATACTGGGGACCGTATCTCTCCAAGGATCATTCTGGAGTCCATAACTCACGTTTGCACTCATTTCATCATATCTCCAACTAGTGACTGTCTTTAAGTTTAAGTTATGATTATTTAGAACTAGAGTCTAGCTTACCCACCGGTCTTAAACCAAACACCGAGACAGTCAACCCAACTGGTTACTTCTCACAATTCAATTATTCATTTTCATTTCTTTGCCGGTACGTGGGTCTTACTAAGCCTCTAAAATCAACATCTTTTTATGTTCAACAACTTGGGGTACTCATCCCCTTATAATTCATATTCTCAATTTTCATGTATTCATATTTTATTCAATTTTTTTCATTCATTCTTATTCATTCATCAATTAGTACAATCTCAACCTATTCATTTTCATAATACACTTTTTATATTCATCAAAACTCTCTCAATACAAGTTAATTAAGATTAAGGCATAATCTCTTTAAAATTAATCTTTGAAAATTTATCTCATCGTCTTCCTTTGATTTATTTTGAACTAATCTTAACATCTTAATCATATATATATATATATATATATATATGGGAAAAAGGGGTATGAGCAACTTGCTCATTTATTAAATAAGCAATTGATGATGTGGCATACATGTGATTGGACAATCTTTAAAAGGGTTAGTTGTTCAATGTATTACATGCATGCCACATAATCAATTGCTCATTTACTAAATGAGCAAGTTGCTCATATCCCTTTTACCCTATATATATATATATATCTATATATCTATATATATATATATATATATATATATATATATATATATATATATATCAAAGGAAGACGTGTAAAGACGAAGATTAGTTCAAAATAAATCAAAGGAAGACGTGTAAAGACGTGTGTATATATATATATATATATATATATATATATATATATATATATATATATATATATCTGCCTTTCTTAAGTTCACATTTCATCTAATCATGAATATGATCTTCACTTTCCCAAAATATAACTTAAAACAGTGAGAATATATTTTCAATCAAGTTGTTTAGGTATCATTTACAAAACTGTAAATTCAAGTTAGAAAACTGCATTTCATGCTATTTGTAAAAATCATAGAAAATTGTATACTTCACGAAACTTAGCGTTCTTTATATCGAACTGAAGGTATACATGTATACTTTAATTTTGTAGTTATAACTTTTCTTAAAATACTGTATCTATAATCCTGAATTCTTCAAAATATACAGTGGGGTCGAGATACTGAAATACTGCTACTGTATTGTCTTGTCAAATTCATATAAAATTCAATTCTTTGTGAAAATTTAATTTCTTGGACTTTTCAGAAAGGTTAACGTGTCTACTATAATTTCTTAGTTCTAACTTTTCTCAAAATATTTCATTTATAATGCTGAATTAATCAAAAACTAAAAGGTGTGCAGAATTCCTGCAACTAGCCAACTACTAACCAGTTTGAGTTTAGAATATATTAAAATAGTAAATGAACTCCAAATCTTATGAAATTTTAAAGGGATGTTTTGCTCCCCAAAAAGTTTTCTAGATTCCAACTATTTTATTAGATAAGATTTTCTGAAGTGTAACCAAAATTCAAAACAGTAACTTTCGTTGCATGAATTAACAACTTTGTGTACAAATCTATATTCATATCATTTAATCTAATCATGATGTACTACCATGCAATCAAACTACATCAATTCAACTTATTTTCATGACAATCTTTCAATTAGCATATATTTTCATTCTAAATATCATCATTACAATTTAACCACTACTCATATGCATATCAATTTTATATATCAATTTACCTACACATGCATGATACTATAATTTAGAAAGTTCAAGAAGACACCCACCTCATTGAAGATTCTAATGTAGAAGAAGACTTCTAGAAGTTGCTCCTAGCTCCAAGAATGAGACTCTCTTATCCTCCTAGTAAGCTCTCCTTCATCCAAGTAAGAATTCAAACAATTCTCCTTTTCTTTTCCTCTCTTTCTTATCTTTTGTTTCTTTTGATCTTTGGTGCAAGATTATGAAGAAAAGGGGGTGGTATTTATAGGGTCAAATGGGTGAATGAAAAGACACCCATTACCCAAAATTAAATGGGTAATGCTACACCTACTATCAAATTTACTACTTTTCTCTTTACTACCTTAGTTGGTACACTATTAGTGGAGGTTATTGCAGAGTAGGTGGTGGAAACATCCAATAGTACTGTGCCACCTAAGGTAGTAAAAAGAAAATTAGTAGATTTGGTTGTCGGTGTAGCATTACCCAAATTAAATACCCATTATCCAATATAAATGTCCACTCACCATTACTACCACAAACTCCCAACTCTTCATATTCTTATGCATGGCTAACATTTGGATTTTCCACATGTGCACACTTCTCATTCATTTGTTTAATTATTTGTTTATAGCCTAAATGTATATACTTATTATTTCTTTGATTGTACATATTGTTACATGACAAGTGTAGGATAAAAATGTAGATTAACTAATGGGCTTTTCTTTTAATTAACTTAGTGAGCTTCCTCTTGTGGGCCTGGTCTATTTTTATTTATTTAATTTATTTTAATGGGCTTAAACTCTTCTATTAGGCCTATGAGTTCTAATTGGCAAAAAAAATAAATGAAAGGTAATTGTGCATAACTTTTAAATAAAACTGAGAATGAAAATAGTGAGATGAAATTGCACGTGTGTTGCATATGTAAAAATAAAGAAATGTATTTTTATTTAAAAATTTTAATACGGGATGTCACACTTTCTCACAAAGCACACCGCCCTCGGCGGTGGGCACTTACCTCGAGCAAGCAACTATTTCTCTCACAAAGCCCAAAGGGCTCAATGCTCGACCTAATCCTCGAACTAACCGCTAGATCCCTCAGTCTCACATGGATTTCGCCCACCCCAAACACGAGGTATTGTGGAAAGCAGACTCATTTCTATTTCAACGTACAAATGTTTCATTGATTCAATTGGCAAGGCCGCATGATTACATAATCATTACAACTCTTACAATCTCGGCCTAATCCTCCTCTGGGAGGGCCTTAGGACTGACACAAACCAATTCGAGCCCTATCGACTGCGTTTTCTCACTAACAAGCCCACCGGGTTCCCTCAGGGTTGCCAAGATGGACACTCTTGCAACATAGCTCTGGGCATCACCCGATCTTGCCCGCTCCAGCCTCAGGGTCGGAGACGGGCCTCCGACAGAGGGCCAACCGTCCCCCGAAAGAACATGATTGGGATCCCCCCTCCAAGCTGGATCTTCAACCTTTGTATCTCTAACTCCTTCTCCATTATAACCTCCCGAAGGAACAATTCAGAGGTTGGTCATCGAACAGAAGTACCAGACATCGACCATCTAGTCTCAGCGCTCCCCAGGTCGCGATCGGCAATCGCCTTCTTCAGGCGAGCCGATTCCGGGCTCAATTCCTTCAATTTGTTTATGAAGAAAGAAATAGCAGCTTCCTGGTCTTGGGCCTGTTTCGATAGCGCACTAAGACTAACTCTAAAGACGCGAGCTCGCCTCCAAGGCGCCCCACCTTGGCACCACAGGTGTTGACCTCGAAGGGTTCGTCCATCTGGAACAAAGAAGGAAAGAGCATATCTTTCCGAGCCTCATAAACTTGGCTAAATCTCAAAAGCTCACATCACAGATTACGCCAAAGAAATCTCAAAATCAAATGGTTCGGCCAAAAATTTATTTCACAATCAAAATTATTACAAAACTGCGGTGGCCAGTTTGTGCTTCGAAAAATAGAAATAAAAAAAGAAAATAGAGATTTATGTTGAAATGCCAAAACTACTGTTGGGGAGAGAGGGGAACCTCTTTGTCGGCCTCTTGCTCCTCAACATCTAGGAGAACCATCGCCACTCTTCCTCCCTCGGCATGCGGTGCTTCACCTCCCTCTTCGACATTTCCCCCGGGTGTGTTCGGATGCTCGAGAAGTTTTTGGCCATAATGAAACTCCTCGAGCTAGCACTCGGGGTAATAATATGTGAGGTGCGCAAGGGCCTTGTTGTACGCCTCGTCTTGGGAGGCGATGACCATATCAAACACGGCGGTCCTCATCTTCTTAATCTCCCTGACAGCCGCCTTCTTGATTTCCCCCTCTGCTCGAATTCGGTCATCGGCCAGAGAAGCTAGCTCGACCTGATGGGCCTGCTCATGAGATGCAGATGCATCCAGCTTTAGCTTCAGGCCCTTCATCTCACACTCGTACCATTGAGCATTTCTCACCTCCTGCTGGAGCTCTTGGGAGTGCAGTTTCATCATCTGGGGCCCAACCATAGACGCCTACAAACGAGGGGCTAAGACTTCAAAAAAAAGGGGGGGGGGGAGATCATATTGCAGACTTCAGCAGTTGACATAAGACTTACCAGCACGCTGGCCTGAGCCCACCTCATATAGCAGGACTCTAGGATCTCGGTCGCCAGAGCCTCTCTATCGCGAGACGTGGGTAGTTTCTCCACCACTCGACTGCCATTGGCCCCTCGATCAGCATGTCGGTGGCCTTCACGGTCCAGTCAGGAGCCCACGGTCGGAGCCCATTGTCACCCACCCCGAAATTATAAGGTTATCGGGGCTGGGTGCCGCCTTCGAAGAGCTAGAGGTCCCCGGATTGATAGGGTCGTTTCTTGGGCTTTGGATCTGACGGGCCTTCGCCACCCACTTGAGAGGACCCCTTCCTCTGCCTCGACTGCTCAGTCGCCCTCTTTTTGGCCACCTGGGCCCTTCTCGCATCAATCGCAGCGTCGTCCATGTCTACAAAAGAAAAACAAGGATTATAAGAAGAAAGGGAAAAAGTTGGGTAAAAAAGAAAACAAAAGACATACGGGAAGGAACGAGGCATAGTCCGATCTTGGCCAAATGCCTCTCTGTCACGTTCGGCCAACCGATACTATTTCCGTAAACAATCTGATCCACATCGGCCCACTCCTCCTCTATTAGGTCCCCTCTCCTCAGTGGCTTATGATTCGGCTTATAGAAATTTCAACTTGTGGGAATTTCCCAAGGTACCTTATCTCGAATAATGAAATACTTCTCCTTCCACCCTTTAATGGAGCTTCGATTCCCTATGGACTACCTTCTTCTTGGGACGAGGCAAGATGTAGTAGATCCCCTTATACTCCTTCGACGAACTAACCCCCAGAACGGCCCGGAAGTGCTTCAGTTTCAGAGGCACTCCCATCTTCTCGCAAAGTAGCATGAAGCACACGAGCTGCTTCCAGGAGTTCGGACCGTACTGCATCAGGCACAATCCCCCCTCCCCCCTCCCCCCCCCCCCCCCCAGTTCAACACCTCCTTGATGAATGGATGCAGCGGCAGCCACAACCCCGAACTGAAGGCATCCACCGTGAACATGCAATACCAAGGCACGAGGTTATTCGTCGGACGAACACCAGGGTTCAGAATCAACAACTCGTACTTCAGCCCTACGAAGTAGTTAGCTCGAATCAGCTGCAGGTCGTCGACCGTCAAGGCACACGGTGTCTTGTCCATCCGGAGCTTTTGTCAACCTGATGAAGAAGTTTGCACACCATATTGAACCAAGTCCACAACATTATCCGGATACATCCTAATGGAGCTCGATTGCTTATGGTAAGGAACGTGGAGCCCATGTTCAGGAAGGAACTCATCCCACTGTACCGGACTGTCTGGGAGGGTCCACCTCATCATCCTCCTTCGGATGCGAGGGGCCTTCGGGGGGGGGGGGGGGGTGGGGGGGGGGGTTGCCAACGACTTCAATTTGGGGGCCTCCATCGATGGATCGACCTCTACCATTTCATCATCATCTCCCTCACCAACCACTCTACCAAGGTCCTCCACCGTCTTTATTTTCCGTGTCAACTACCTCTACCACTTCCTCCTCTCCCTTCGAGTCGCTCGATTCCATTACGAAGGGCTTTTGGCTGCAAAGCGACTGAATGTCGCAGACCCGCTGCTTCGTCTCCCAAGACGAGGAGTCGGAGAGATGACCCTCATTGCCATGGTCATATGTGGAGGCGGAAGAACCAAACTGAACCCTCGATATAACAAAAAGTACTAACCTTATTGCCCTAGCCTGAAAGTTCATCAAAAAATTGATCGCCGGTTATTAGGCAGCACTTAGAGAGAGAACGCAAGGTGAAAAATATGAGGGGGGAGTGGGGGATATATAGACAGCTCTGCGACACCTCAAAACCCACAAACATATCTCAATCGCCCATTTAAATCCAATGGTTAGCAAGGTCTTGATGCCCCGATTTCCACAACCGTGACGTCCGCATCTCACATACAGCACACGTGTCACTGCAACCATAACAAGCGTGTAACTCCCTTTTTCACAAAGTCACTTCGAGCCAACCGCTAGCTTTATCATAAATTCCACCATGCTTGGAGCTAGGCATGGATCTCAAACAAGGGCCTAGCTTTCTCATCAAGTACGTAGGGCTCGACGCTCGGCATCAACCTCGAGCAAGGACCTAGATTTTTTACAAAGCATGGGGCTCGACACTCGATCTTAACCTCGAGCAAGGGCCTAACTTTCCCACAAAGTTTATAGGGCTCGATGCTTGTCATCAACCTCGAGCAAGGACCTAGCTTTCTCACAAAACATGGGGCTCAATGCTCGGCGTCAACCTCGAGCAAGGGCCTAGCTTTCTACAAAGCATGGGGCACGACGCTCTGTATCGACCTTGTAGTACCCCATATTTTTAAATATTATTTTTAAAGGTTTATAAATGATTAAAATGATTTTTGGGGATTTAATAAATATTTTCTGGAAATTTATCTTTTTACACGTGCGAAACACGTGCAAATATTTTCTTGAAAGGTTCAAAAGTCAAAATTATTTTATGGAAAATCATTATTTATTATTTGGGATTTATTTATAAATTTTCCAGATTTTTCTGACAATTATTGGATCTCTTTGCAAATTTTAAGAAAAGAAGGGTCTTTTTGCAAAATTACCATTTTGAGGGGTGAAAGTGCAAAAATTATTTTTTCTGGACTTTTCAGCAGTGCCGACTGTAGATAAGGGGTTTATTTTGATTTTAAATCTCAATTTAAATGATTTTGTCGAGTTTCCAAATATATGGTTCTATTTTTGTAAAGTTATATTTTCAAGGGGGGATTTTGTAAAAGTGTTTGGAAACCCTAAAACATCTTTTCCGGGTATTTAAAAGAGGTGCGCAGCCGTCATTCCCTGCACAACATAAAACCTTGTTATTTTCTTGGAGAATTTGGGAGAAGATTTTGGATCTCGCGAAGGAGAGGATTCTTATCAAGGTTTCTTCATTCTAAGGTGAGTGATATAAATTGTTTTGTTGTGTTTTGTGTATGTGGATGATTGTTGTTTTCTTTTACTTTGCGAATGTTGTATGTGAATGACATGTTTGTTTTCTTTGATTTGTGTAAGTTGTATGCAAATAATAAGAATGTTTGATTATTCTTGGATGCGGAATTTTATTGCTAGGAAAGCATGCTAGGGTTTGGATATGATTATGTATATTATGGATTGGATGGAAAAATTGGATCTTGTGAAACCCTAGTGGTATGTGATTACAAATTTGATTATGGTTATGAGTTGTGGTAGAAATTCAGTTTTTTTGAGAAATTTGAATGGAAGAGTTATGAATCAAGAGTTCATGTCATGAAAGATTGAAATTTGAGAAATTAGTTGAGTTGAGGCGATGCACCCAAATTGGGAATTTTATTAATTTTTGATAATCAGATGGTTTGGATCTGAATACGAACTATTTCAGCGATCAGTAAATTATTATAAGAAAACTCTATTTTGATTATATGCACAAATTCGTGTTTTAATTGAAAGAAATCAACAAGAACTCCATTCTTTATGATTTCAAGTAGTTGACCTAGTTTGGGGACAATTTTGTATTTAACCAGTTATATTTGATCATATAAGAAATATGTTTTTCGCAGAAATCGTTTTCATGAAGTAAAATTATGTATCGGTTGAATGTGCACAACCAAAACTATACAGTCTGTAGGCCGACAGTTGACTGGCATGACCTTTCAGTCGACTGATACGACCCGGCTGCTATGTTCTTTAGTTGTATTGAAATTTCTCTCTGGTAAGTCGACTTATGACTTTTACAAGTCGACTTATAACACTTAGAATATTTTCTTAAAGATTACTGGAATTTTTCTCTGGTAAGTCGACTTATGACTTTTACAAGTCGACTTATAACACTTAGAATATTTTCTTAAAAATTATTGGAATTTCTCTCTGGTAAGTCGACTTATGAGTTTTACAAGTCGACTTATAACACTTAGCTTATTTTCTTAAAACCATGGAATTCTCTTTCTGGACAGTCGACTCACGCTTGTTATTAGTCGATTGATACTGATGTACCTTTATAATTTTGAATGTTCTTTCAAATAATCTATTCTCTAAACGCTTTAATCTATAACTTGTTATTTTATACTTATATTCTATTGAGCATTTGTTTCCAAGATGTTAAGTTGAACAATTTATGTTGGAAGTTTGGTTTGGATATTTGAGTTTGAGTCTCTAGAGGGTGTGTGGCCTTAGTATACCGGCAGTTGAGTTGTTTATGTTTGGGCCTGTTGAGGCAATTTTGGTTGATCAGTTGTTTGAGTTAAGTCCGGTAGGGTACACCAACTCTAGGAGATTTGTTAAGTAATTAAATAACCTAAATGATAAGGACAGGCACTAGTGGTGATATGATGAACGAGAACATGAGTTATGGACCTCAGTATGGCTTGCGGTGTGAGATGATCCCCGGAATTATCCAGGTGTGAGTGAAATAATTTTCGGAATTACCTGTGGTGTGGGATTGATTTCCGGAATTATCAGAATCGAGGTGACGCCCATGTGGTATTCGTGTGATGAGGTACCATTGCTTGCGGTGTGGGGTATTCTCGAAGATTCCCAGGTGTGAGTGAAATAGTCTCTGGAATTATCTGTGGATAGAGATTGACCTCCGGAATTATCGGGGCATGGGCTAATACTCACAGTTTATCTTTATCTCGTAGTAGTCATCGTGATAGGATTAGTTTCATAGCGGGGATTGAACCCTATAATGTGGAGACGTTAAGGGCTTGCACCGGACCTATGTAGAGTGGGATGCATAGACTCCAACAAGTACGCATTAGAGAGTCAGCATATAGACTTGTGTTTTCTTGACTTGGTTTTACGCATGTGTTTTCCTGTTTTCTACACTTGACACTAGTTTAGTATCACTTGATGTTTACATGTTTCCTTACTATGTCATATTTTATGTATTCTTGTTTATTACATGTTGTTTAAGAATCCATGCTTAATGTTTATTTATGTTGTTTGTTTTTATGTCACTCACACCTTTATGGCTGACCCTTTTAGTTTTGGGGGTTATGGATCATCTCTAGCCTCAAGTGTTACAGGTTGTTGCTTAGAGCTTGGGGTTTGGATGCTTGAGATAGTTTTGAGATAATTGAGCTTTTGTGTAAAATTTGTAAAGAAGTGTTGTAAAAAGAAATTGTAATTCAATGTGTTTTGTATTCCGCTGTGTTTGTAAAGAGTGTTATAATAAAAGTTTGGAATAAAATTATCTGTGTTTTTTTGGGCTATGTGTACTATTATATTGAAGTTGATGCTGGAAATTGTGCCACTTATTTTCTAAGATATTATATTTGAAATTCGGGATGCTACAGAGGTTAGTATCAGAGCATGCTTCAATAGTAATAATAAACATGACATAAAATAACCTAGGTTTGGACACTAGAGTATGTGTAATACCCTGATTTTTCAATAAATGAGAAATTATTTATTTTGCACGTGTTGTGCACGTGCAATATATTGTTGGATTATTTTATCATGATGAGTATGTTTAAATATATTTTTCTCAAATTATTTTAGTACAAAAGCCTTCTTTAAAAGCCTTATTTGATTTAATTAAAAAGCCTTTTCTTAAAAAGCCCAAAAACATTTTTATTTTAATTATTTTTTATAAATTATCTTTGGCCCAAAAAGAAAGCCCATGATTAATTTATTTTAATTAAACTTGTCATGTAGAAGACCTTTTTAAACAAAATTATTTTTATACAATTTTAGGATGTCCAAATTTGGCCTAGTTGCATGCACGTGCACTACACGTACACGTGCATTGCACACTCTTCTATGGTGGCCGGATTCAATCTTTTGGAGGGAAAGTTGAATTTTGGGTGTGGAGAACATGGGGGTAGTTTCAAGGAGGTGGGTAGTTTTCCTAACTCCTACTTGAATCTAAGCCCTTCATTTTGCAACCACCAAGATGATCTTAGCCCTCCATTTCCCTCATTTTTTAGTATAAATACCCCCCTTTCTCATGGCTAATTTTCATATGCAAAGTGTAATTTCTAAAGCTATACTAATATATTGTGAGAGTTATAAAAAATAAGAGTTGTGTGGGTTGTATTGCTTGGAGTGGCCGGCACCATCAAGAGCATTCGGCTAGGAAGCTTTCGGCCAAGGAGGAGAAGTATTCGGCATTTGGTTGGAGGCTTGGAGTGGTGCATTCTTTTGGCTAGGAGGAGGTGTTCTCATCTACTTGATTGCTTTTGTGTTTCTCTCCAATTGAGGTGGGTAAAATATTTCATGTTTCTAATATAGGGTTCATGCTAGTATATTGATGACACTATACATGGAAAATACTAATAAGAGACCACTTTAATTAAAAAGTTAGTATGTGAATGGCTTAGAATGGTGTGGTAAATTGTGTATGTAAATTGTTTGCATGAAATTATACCATATGAAGCACTTTCTATGATTATCTAGTTAATTGAACAATGATGCAATGTGACTAGCATGATGTGTGAAAGTCTTTTATTAATTACTTGCAAATTGTGTGGTTGAAACATGAAAATTGAGAAAGACATTAACACTATGGGAATCGAATAGAAAAGTATATTAAATACTTCGAATTCATGTGTAGAAGTGGCATGAATGAACCAAGGAATTGCTTGTTGTCATCATATTAGAAATGTACCAAAAATTAGAAATTGTTGAGTTTCACCTATTCATGTGCTATATGAATTCTTTTGCTAGTTTGAGTATGGGAAAATCCAAAGTTGTATTGTGTTGTGAATGTAGAATAATAACCAGTAATTTATCATGAAAAACTTTGGGATAAAAGAGGGATTAGAAGAACAATCGATTATTTTCAATGTCGAAAAATAAAAGATTTGCTAGTTTTAATTAAAATAATTAATTTGGGTGGAGAAAAATGTGTTTTTAGTACAAAAATTTATTTTACAATTACTGTTTTGAAGATGGAATAAAGAAGCTTAAATCTGGAATTTTTCAGTAGTTTATTTGAAGGCAATATGAATCAATTGTTGAACATCGAGTTAATTTCAAAACAAACAGTGGGAATATGAGTTAAATGAGTTTTAAGTCCACACTGTGACAACCTGAGCCAGTGGCTCAGGCGGTCGGTGGCGCTGTTCGGTTTCCCTGAGCGGTGTGGTTCGAATCCGGGTCTCACCAAAATTTTTTAAGTACTGTGTATATATGTATATATCAGCGAAGAGATGGCATATGTACTTAGCGCATCCTCTTCTAGTCGCTAGCACCGATCGGCCTATCGGCGGGTGCTCTGGCCTTCTTCTCTATTGCGCTGGGTTCGAATCTTTCCCCTAGCACTTAGGGAAAAATATTTTTTTTATGAGATTTTGATGTCCAAAAAATATAAGAAAAATATGGTAATTTTCATAAAAATACAAGGAATTTTATGGGATTGGTTTGGATATTAATTGAAGAAAATAAAATGTAGTTTGTGAACAAATGGTATATTAAAGCTATGGTTCTAAGACACATACTCATGGTTAGTTTCAAATTTATAAAGAGTTATTAAAATGATTATTAGAAAGTTTTTGACACAAAAGAATTTGTGGTGTGACATGATATTATAATCTTTACTTGAAGATATGGTGTAAAATATGAAGTACGAATACATGTTTGTAAGGTGCATGAGTCCATTGTATGATGATGGAGTTTAGAAACTTTGTTGATGAAATTGTTGGACTTGAATATGAAACTTGAGTTATAAGTATTCACCATGGATTTGTGAACCAATGAAATTATGAATAAGAAAGAATATGAAATTGTGACATGAAAGTGGTTATGACTTAAAGATTGTGAAATGGAATTTGAAATAGAGTAGCTAAGTCTCCCCGGCATTGAGAAAGATGAATTGAATTGAAATTAGACCAAGGTTGGTCATGTTGAAACAAATGAATAAGTCCGGATGATGGAGAGGCTAACTCTAGTGATTATTTTGTTCATGATTTTTATATAAAACTAAGGACTAGTACATAGTGGAGATGTGATGAAAGTAGAAGAAAAACACGAGTATGAGGGCCAACGGATAGCGGTGTGAGAGCGATTCACAGGTTGCCTGCTTGATGCGTCAAGACAGTGCGTGGGCGCTACTCCGGAATTATCGTCCCGGTGGCGACGCTCGTGGGATGTTCGAGTGGCTATGGGTGGTGCCATTGTTCCATGGCGGAGGCTGAATTGTCCATAGGTTGCCTGCTCGATGCGTCGTGACAGTGCGTGGGATTCCCCTCCAGGCTGCCTGGGCATGGGCTCATAGATCATAGGACATCTAAGACACTACCGTAGTTACAGTAGTAGTTAAGGCATAACGGGGGATTGAACCCTATCAAGATGAAGAACGAATAAGGGCTTGCCCTCGGACCTATGTAGTATGGGATGCATAGAATCCGAACAAGTGTGCATTAGTGTCATGTAACATAATTAACTGTATTAAGGACTAAGTGCACAATCACAACACGACATCGATAGGGTAGTCCCTTTAGTTTGAATGTGACAAGTTTGTGTTTGCTAAATATGAAATGTTAAGTTATACTATTTCCGGCAAGCGAGGACGGCCGTGTATAATGATCGTCAGTTGAATAAACCGACGTACCCACAGTCTAACATGCAGGTAAATGTTATGCTAAAGATTAAAGAGGATTGGGATGCTTAAAGATTATATCAAGCTGTTGTACTTGTATTTAATTGTTGTATTTTACTTCCGCTGTGCAAAAGAAAGATGTAATTATGATGTAATCTCTGATGTATGATGAAAAGTTTTAATTTCCCTGTAAAAGTGTACTAAGAAAGTGAAAAGATCCTGTAGAACATCTCGAATTCAGTATATTTGGGATTCGGGGCGTTACAGAGTGGTATCAGAGCCACGCTTTCTACACTTTCACACTTGTACAAATTTATAGGAACGACACCCTAGTAGTGGACATTAGAGTGTGTGTTTGAATCTAGAGATTTAAATGTAAGTGACTTACATTTGTGTTGCTCTAAGATTTGTGATTTCTCCTCCCTATTTCTAAGATGGCTGATCACTTCGACCCTGCTGGAGGCGACGACTGGCACATTATTGAGGAAGAGTACCATCCTGGACAGGCAGATTCCGAGGACGAGTACTACCCTGGACAGGCTGATTCTGATGATGAGGAGTACCCTGAATCCCGAGAGATCACCCCACCTCCGGATTCATCTGATGATTCTTCTTCCGACGAAGAGGAAGTACCAGTTCCAAGTGGTCTTGTGGCTTCTCTTCAGAGGCAAGTGGAAACCCTGAAGGAGAGAGTTGGATTGTTGGAGGCGCAGCTGGAGAAGCGGAAGGCTGACTATTCTGTTCTTAGCCATCGGATTTGGGAACTTGAGAAGAAAAAGAACCTAACTGATGTGCTGAAGGATGAGGTTGATGAACTACGGGAAGAACTTCGAGCAGCGAAGAGGACCCGTAGGAGTTAGAGTGTTGTGGCTTCTGTTTTCTTTCATTCTGATGTTTAGAGATGTTTTTAAATTCGAATGTATAAACTTTTGGAATTCAATGAAATGGAAGTTGGTTTAAATTCTTGTTATATACTTCGAATTTGACGGATCTTTTGCATCAGAATATGTCGAGAAGAGGAGCAAGGAATGGGGAAGGTTTGGATCTGGAGACTGAACTTGCTAGAGTTTACCAGACGTTGAATGCTGTGGCTCAGAACCAAGCTAGGGGGCCGGCAAATCCAGTGCCCGAGGCGATAAAGCTGGTGGAATCGTTCAAGAGAATGAAACCACCCGTATTCGAGGGAAAGTCGGATCCAGATTCGGCTGACAACTGGATACGGCAAGTGGAGACCATCTTCGAGGTGTTGGAAACACCGGAGGGTAGCAAGGTCAAGTTGGCAACCTTGCAGCTGGAGAAGGATGCAGCAGTTTGGTGGCAATCTGTGAAGAGGACCATGGGGGGTCTGTTGTTGGGCTGGGAGGAATTTTTGGAGGAATTCCGCAGCCATTATTTCCCCTCCGACGTCCAGGAGAAGAAGGCGATGGAGTTCCTGTCGCTTCAGCAAGGCAGCATGTCGGTGAGAGCCTATGAGACCAAGTTCACTCAGCTCTCTAGGTATGCTCCAGAACTGGTGGCGGATGAGGCCAAGAAAGCTCGCAAGTTCGAGCATGGTCTGAGGCCTAGCTTGAGATCTCGTATGATACCCCTTGGTATCAGGAGGTTCGATAAGCTGGTCAAGAGGGCGGCAGCGACGGAGGCGGATATGGAGCAGTTCCATGTTGTTCAGAACAGGAAGAACAACTGGCAGTCTGGGAAGAGGCCTGCACATTCGGGGAGTTTCAGGGGACAACCATCTGCACAGAGGTTCAAACCGACAGGGGCGAACGCTGTTAGTGTAGCTGGAGGACCTGGAAACAATGTGGTGAGACCTTCTGCGGTGACTTGCTTTAACTGTGGGGAAGCGGGACACTACCGATCTCATTGTCCCAAACTTCAGCGCAGTAATAGTGGCGCACCAACGCAGCAGGCTGGGAAGAGGCCGTACCAATCAGGGCGAGTATTTGCCTTGACAGAAGCTGATGCTGAGGAGGCGGATCAGGTCATCTCTGGTACGAGGGCTGGTGTTTAGGGTCTTTTGTCATTTCCTTTCCCTTTGTTTAGTGAGGCTGTTATGTAATGATGTATATTATGTAACAGGCGAACTCTATCTTAATGGAATTAAAGCTGTCGTATTGTTTGATACTGGATCCTCTCATACTTTTGTGTCTCCAAAGTTTGCTAAAGTGTTGGGAGTTGAACCGAAGATTTTCCCAGGCAAGATCTTATCAGTAGCTACTCCGTCAGGGGAAACTTTAACCACTGATCGGTATTATGCTGATTGCGAGATAGTGATTGGGGAGAGAATCTTTGGCATTGATCTGATCGAACTGACTATCTTGGGAGTCGATGTTATCATTGGCATTGATTGGATGTCGGTGTACAGTGCAAGCATCGAGTGTAAGGCCAAGACGGTGACAGTGAAGGCTCCAGGTGGACCTGAAGTCGTGTTCCAAGGGAAGCGGAAATGTTCTAAGCTGGTGGCTACTATCCGCAAGGAAGAGACTCCTGTGGAAGTGCAAGGGATTCCTGTGGTCCGGGACTATCCGACTGTGTTCTTGGAAGATTTTCCTGGGTTACCTCCGCATCGTGATGTAGAGTTCAGCATCACTGTTCAACCGGGAGGTGCACCCATTTCTAAGGCACCTTATAGGATGGCTCCAGTGGAACAGGATGAGGTGAAACGGCAGATTGAGGAACTGTTGGGAAAAGGCTTTATTCAACCTAGTGCGTCACCTTGGGGAGCACCAGTGCTTTTGGTAAAGAAGAAGGATGGATCGATGAGAATGTGCATCGATTACCGAGAGCTGAATAAGGTCACTGTTCAGAATAAGTACCCGATTCCTCGAATTGATGACTTGTTCGATCGTCTACAAGGAGCGGCTGTATTCTCCAAAATAGATCTTCGATCGGGTTACCACCAAGTTCGAGTGAAAGCTGAAGATGTGCATAAGACTGCATTTAGAACTCGGCATGGGCATTACGAATTCTTAGTTATGCCATTCGGAGTGACGAATGCACCTGCAATCTTCATGGACTTGATGAACAGAGTTCTGAGGCCGTTTATTGATTCTTTCGTCGTGGTGTTTATCGACGATATTCTCGTGTACTCCAAGTCTGAGGAGGAGCACACTGAGCATCTGGCAGCAGTGTTGCAGAAGTTGGAAGAGCAGCAGTTGTATGCCAAGTTATCCAAGTGTGATTTCTGGAAATCTGAAGTGGCATTCCTAGGTCACATCCTTTCTAAGGAGGGAGTGGCAACTGATCCTCAGAAGATAGAGGCAGTGAGAGACTGGGCAAGGCCGACTACAGTGAAGGAAGTCAGAAGTTTCCTTGGGATGACTGGGTATTATCGGAGATTCATTCAGGGTTATGCTCAGATAGCTGTACCGCTTACAGGGCTGACCAAGAAGAGTGTGAGCTTCAAGTGGACCGAGCAATGTGAGGCGAGTTTTCAGGAGTTGAAAGATAGACTGACTACTGCACCTATTTTGGCTTTGCCTAGAGCTGGTGTTGAGTATGACGTTTATAGCGATGCTTCACATCGGGGGCTTGGTTGTGTCTTAATGCAAGAAGGAAGAGTAATCGCTTATGGGTCTAGGCAACTACGACCACATGAGAAAAATTATCCGACTCATGATCTGGAGTTGGCTGCGATTATTTTTGCTTTGAAGCAATGGAGGCACTACGTGTACGGTGAGAAGCTGAATATGTACACGGATCACAAGAGCTTGAAGTATATATATCAGCAGAGGGATCTCAATCTGAGACAGCGGAGATGGTTGGAAGTGCTCGAAGATATGCGACCTGAGATCAAGTATCATCCTGGAAAAGCTAATGTTGTGGCTGATGCACTTAGCCGCAAGAGCAGTTTGGCCTGTTTGATTACAACTCAGAGGCATCTGATTGAGGAGCTGGACCGAGCTGGTATTGAGGTTGTCTTGCAAGGATTGGGAGCATCTTTGGCTCAGTTGAGGCTTCAGCCTACTCTGAATACAAGGATCATTGCAAGTCAGGAGGTTGATGCTGATATTCTGGAGATGAAGGAGCAGGTTGGTGCTGGCAGGTTGCCCGGTTTTCAGATCAGGGATGGAGTGCTGTGGTTCGGAGACAGGCTGTGCGTTCCAAATCAGGCGGACCTGAAAGAGAGTATTCTTCAGGAGGCGCATGCTACTCTTCTGTCTGTACATCCTGGGAGTACTAAGATGTACAAGGACATCAAGCAGCATTTCTGGTGGTCAGGTTTGAAGCGGGATGTGGCTGAATTTGTCGCGAAGTGTGAGGTTTGTCAGCAAGTCAAAGCCGAAAATCAGAGACCCGGAGGTCTATTACAGCCGTTACCTATTCCGGAATGGAAGTGGGATAACATCAGTATGGATTTCATCACGGGATTGCCTAAGAGTCCTAAGGGCAATGATGCAATTTGGGTTATAGTCGATCGACTTACCAAGTCCGCTCACTTTTTGGCGATGAAACTCACTGCTTCGATGGACAAGTTGGCTGAGATGTATGTTGGTGAGATTGTCCGACTTCATGGCGTTCCTTCGACCATTGTGTCTGATCGAGATGCGCGGTTTACTTCGCATTTCTGGAGGAGTCTTCAGGCAGCTTTGGGTACCAAGACGGATTTCAGCACTGCTTTTCATCCGCAAACCGATGGGCAGACCGAGAGAGTCAATCGTATTCTTGAGGATATGCTTCGGTGTTGTATACTAGACTTTGGAGGCAGTTGGGAGAGGCATTTACCTTTGGTGGAGTTTGCCTACAACAACAGTTTTCAGGCCAGTATTGGGATGGCGCCGTACGAAGCTCTGTATGGCAGGAAGTGCAGGACTCCTGTGTGTTGGTATGAAGTGGGGGAGCGTCAGTTGTTTGGTCCTGAGCTTGTACAACTGACTTCTGAGAAGATTGATCTGATCAGGAAAAGGTTGGTGGAAGCTCAGAGCAGGCAGAAAAGCTATGCAGACAACCGGAGAAGGGACCTTGAGTTTGAGGTTGGTGACTTCGTCTTTCTGAAGGTATCACCCAGTAAAGGTGTGGTTCGTTTTGGCAAAGGTGGGAAGTTAGCCCCGAGGTTTATAGGCCCGTATAAGATATTGAAAAGGATCGGGAAAACTGCTTACCGGCTTGAATTACCGGAAGAGTTGTCTCAGGTGCACAATGTCTTTCATGTGTCTATGCTGAGAGGTTATATTCCAGACCCGAGTCATCATTTGCCTGAAGTGCCGGAAGGTTTGCAGTTAGACCTGAATTACATCGAGTCTCCTGTTGAGATTGTTGACCGTAGGGAGAAAGTCTTGAGGAATAAGACGATACCGATGGTCAAGGTAGTCTGGAGAAACCACTTGGTTGAAGAGGCTACTTGGGAATCTGAGGAGAGGATGTTGAAGGACTATCCTGAGCTTTTTGCTTGATTGTATTTTTTTTGTATCTTTTTGTTTTGTTGTGTGTGTTGTATTTTGTTTGTTTTCCTCGCTCTTGATTGTAGTTCCGGGGACGGAACTATTCTAAGGAGGGAGTGCTGTAATACCCTGATTTTTCAATAAATGAGAAATTATTTATTTTGCACGTGTTGTGCACGTGCAATATATTGTTGGATTATTTTATCATGATGAGTATGTTTAAATATATTTTTCTCAAATTATTTTAGTACAAAAGCCTTCTTTAAAAGCCTTATTTGATTTAATTAAAAAGCCTTTTCTTAAAAAGCCCAAAAACATTTTTATTTTAATTATTTTTTATAAATTATCTTTGGCCCAAAAAGAAAGCCCATGATTAATTTATTTTAATTAAACTTGTCATGTAGAAGACCTTTTTAAACAAAATTATTTTTATACAATTTTAGGATGTCCAAATTTGGCCTAGTTGCATGCACGTGCACTACACGTACACGTGCATTGCACACTCTTCTATGGTGGCCGGATTCAATCTTTTGGAGGGAAAGTTGAATTTTGGGTGTGGAGAACATGGGGGTAGTTTCAAGGAGGTGGGTAGTTTTCCTAACTCCTACTTGAATCTAAGCCCTTCATTTTGCAACCACCAAGATGATCTTAGCCCTCCATTTCCCTCATTTTTTAGTATAAATACCCCCCTTTCTCATGGCTAATTTTCATATGCAAAGTGTAATTTCTAAAGCTATACTAATATATTGTGAGAGTTATAAAAAATAAGAGTTGTGTGGGTTGTATTGCTTGGAGTGGCCGGCACCATCAAGAGCATTCGGCTAGGAAGCTTTCGGCCAAGGAGGAGAAGTATTCGGCATTTGGTTGGAGGCTTGGAGTGGTGCATTCTTTTGGCTAGGAGGAGGTGTTCTCATCTACTTGATTGCTTTTGTGTTTCTCTCCAATTGAGGTGGGTAAAATATTTCATGTTTCTAATATAGGGTTCATGCTAGTATATTGATGACACTATACATGGAAAATACTAATAAGAGACCACTTTAATTAAAAAGTTAGTATGTGAATGGCTTAGAATGGTGTGGTAAATTGTGTATGTAAATTGTTTGCATGAAATTATACCATATGAAGCACTTTCTATGATTATCTAGTTAATTGAACAATGATGCAATGTGACTAGCATGATGTGTGAAAGTCTTTTATTAATTACTTGCAAATTGTGTGGTTGAAACATGAAAATTGAGAAAGACATTAACACTATGGGAATCGAATAGAAAAGTATATTAAATACTTCGAATTCATGTGTAGAAGTGGCATGAATGAACCAAGGAATTGCTTGTTGTCATCATATTAGAAATGTACCAAAAATTAGAAATTGTTGAGTTTCACCTATTCATGTGCTATATGAATTCTTTTGCTAGTTTGAGTATGGGAAAATCCAAAGTTGTATTGTGTTGTGAATGTAGAATAATAACCAGTAATTTATCATGAAAAACTTTGGGATAAAAGAGGGATTAGAAGAACAATCGATTATTTTCAATGTCGAAAAATAAAAGATTTGCTAGTTTTAATTAAAATAATTAATTTGGGTGGAGAAAAATGTGTTTTTAGTACAAAAATTTATTTTACAATTACTGTTTTGAAGATGGAATAAAGAAGCTTAAATCTGGAATTTTTCAGTAGTTTATTTGAAGGCAATATGAATCAATTGTTGAACATCGAGTTAATTTCAAAACAAACAGTGGGAATATGAGTTAAATGAGTTTTAAGTCCACACTGTGACAACCTGAGCCAGTGGCTCAGGCGGTCGGTGGCGCTGTTCGGTTTCCCTGAGCGGTGTGGTTCGAATCCGGGTCTCACCAAAATTTTTTAAGTACTGTGTATATATGTATATATCAGCGAAGAGATGGCATATGTACTTAGCGCATCCTCTTCTAGTCGCTAGCACCGATCGGCCTATCGGCGGGTGCTCTGGCCTTCTTCTCTATTGCGCTGGGTTCGAATCTTTCCCCTAGCACTTAGGGAAAAATATTTTTTTTATGAGATTTTGATGTCCAAAAAATATAAGAAAAATATGGTAATTTTCATAAAAATACAAGGAATTTTATGGGATTGGTTTGGATATTAATTGAAGAAAATAAAATGTAGTTTGTGAACAAATGGTATATTAAAGCTATGGTTCTAAGACACATACTCATGGTTAGTTTCAAATTTATAAAGAGTTATTAAAATGATTATTAGAAAGTTTTTGACACAAAAGAATTTGTGGTGTGACATGATATTATAATCTTTACTTGAAGATATGGTGTAAAATATGAAGTACGAATACATGTTTGTAAGGTGCATGAGTCCATTGTATGATGATGGAGTTTAGAAACTTTGTTGATGAAATTGTTGGACTTGAATATGAAACTTGAGTTATAAGTATTCACCATGGATTTGTGAACCAATGAAATTATGAATAAGAAAGAATATGAAATTGTGACATGAAAGTGGTTATGACTTAAAGATTGTGAAATGGAATTTGAAATAGAGTAGCTAAGTCTCCCCGGCATTGAGAAAGATGAATTGAATTGAAATTAGACCAAGGTTGGTCATGTTGAAACAAATGAATAAGTCCGGATGATGGAGAGGCTAACTCTAGTGATTATTTTGTTCATGATTTTTATATAAAACTAAGGACTAGTACATAGTGGAGATGTGATGAAAGTAGAAGAAAAACACGAGTATGAGGGCCAACGGATAGCGGTGTGAGAGCGATTCACAGGTTGCCTGCTTGATGCGTCAAGACAGTGCATGGGCGCTACTCCGGAATTATCGTCCCGGTGGCGACGCTCGTGGGATGTTCGAGTGGCTATGGGTGGTGCCATTGTTCCATGGCGGAGGCTGAATTGTCCATAGGTTGCCTGCTCGATGCGTCGTGACAGTGCGTGGGATTCCCCTCCAGGCTGCCTGGGCATGGGCTCATAGATCATAGGACATCTAAGACACTACCGTAGTTACAGTAGTAGTTAAGGCATAACGGGGGATTGAACCCTATCAAGATGAAGAACGAATAAGGGCTTGCCCTCGGACCTATGTAGTATGGGATGCATAGAATCCGAACAAGTGTGCATTAGTGTCATGTAACATAATTAACTGTATTAAGGACTAAGTGCACAATCACAACACGACATCGATAGGGTAGTCCCTTTAGTTTGAATGTGACAAGTTTGTGTTTGCTAAATATGAAATGTTAAGTTATACTATTTCCGGCAAGCGAGGACGGCCGTGTATAATGATCGTCAGTTGAATAAACCGACGTACCCACAGTCTAACATGCAGGTAAATGTTATGCTAAAGATTAAAGAGGATTGGGATGCTTAAAGATTATATCAAGCTGTTGTACTTGTATTTAATTGTTGTATTTTACTTCCGCTGTGCAAAAGAAAGATGTAATTATGATGTAATCTCTGATGTATGATGAAAAGTTTTAATTTCCCTGTAAAAGTGTACTAAGAAAGTGAAAAGATCCTGTAGAACATCTCGAATTCAGTATATTTGGGATTCGGGGCGTTACAGTATGAGTACCTAGGTGTGGACATTAGAGGGTGAGTATCACATAGAACTGAAACATGATGTTTAGTTTGGGGTACAGTTGAGGTTTAGCCAAAGGATATAGATGTGAATGTGAGTTGTGTGTTGTGGTGCTCTAACTTTTCCCTCATTTTGCAGTATTCAGTATTGTTGCACCCAGACCCAAGAATGGTGGTAACAATGGTGATGGATCTGGAAGTTCTCGAGGAACTGGAATTGATCTCGAGGCCGAATTTGCCAGGGTGTATCAGACTTTGGAGGCACTGATGGCATCTAACTTGGCTCAGAATCAGAATTAGCATCAGAATCGTGGAGCTGGACCAGGATTGGTTAACGCCGATCCCATCAAGCAGATCGAGTCCTTCAAGAGGATAAGGCCGCCAGTTTTTGAGGGACATCTGATCTAAACGAAGCCGATGATTGGATTAGACAGATGGAGACAATCTTCGAGGTCTCAGAAACTCCGGCAGCCAATAAGGTGAAGTTGGCCACTATGCAACTGGAAAAGGACGCTGGTGTTTAGTGGCAAATGGTGAAGAGCACGTTGGGAGACCAGTAGATGACTTGGGAGGCTTTCTGGAGGAATTCAGGGATCGCTTCTGTCCCCTAGATATTCAGGAGAAGAAGGCGACAGAATTCTTGAATCTTCAGCAGGGCAGCATGACCGTGCGAGAGTATGAGACCAAGTTCGCGCAACTGTCGAGGTATGCACCAGAGTTGATAGTTGACGAGGCAAAGAAGGCCAAAAAGTTTGAGCAGGGCTTGTGGCCAAACTTGAGGTTGAGAATGATTCCGTTGGGCATACGGAGGTTCGACAAGCTGGTCAGTAGAGCAGCTATGACTGAGGAAGACATGGACCAGTTCCAGAAGAAGCAAGAAACCTGGAACAGGAATAAGAGGCCAGCATCAGGTCAGAGTGGGAAGGGATTTCCGGTGAAGCAAGCCAAGTTCAGTGGACCAGTGCAGAAGGCATCTGCAACTCAGGAAGTGACTTGTTATTACTACAAGGAGGCAGGTCATTACAAGTCAGCGTGTCCTAAGTTGGTGAAGCAGACTTGTTTCCAGTATGGGCAGTCAGGACATCCTAAGCCTTATTGTCCATAGTTGAGGAAGGATGGTTCAGGTGGAAGTAAATTCCAGAGGCAAGGGCGAGTATTTGCATTAACCGAGGAGGACGCGGGTAACTCGGAAGATGTAATACAGGGTATGCAAGAGTTTTGATTTTTATTTTAAATCAATGTAATAAATAAAACCTTTATTTGAGAATAATTGGAGATTGAGTATCACTCTTCATGTAACAGGATTTGTTTTGATTAATGGAATAAAGACAAAGGTTTTATTTGATACTGGTTCATCGCATACTTTTGTGTCACCAAATTTTGCAAAGGTCTTAGGTGTGGAGCCTAAGTTGTTTCCAGGTAAGGTTTTGTCGGTGGCAACGCCGTTAGGTGAAGAATTGATCGCTGATCAATATTACGAGGGCTGTGATATCGAGATTGGCAAGAGATTATTCGGCATTGATCTGATCGAGCTGAAAGTCTTAGGAGTGGATGTGATCGTGGACATTGATTGGATGGCAATATATGATGCCACAATTGAATGCAAGCAGAAAGAGGTGTTAGTAAAAGCATCAGGTGGTCCCGCAGTAACTTTCCAAGGGAAGAAGAAGATTCCGAAGGTGGCTGCAATGGTATCCAAGATGGCGATTCCAGATGAAGTCAAGGGCATTCCGGTTGTCAGAGATTTTCCTAAGGTGTTCTTGGAAGATTTTCCAGGATTACCGAGGCAGAGAGATGTGGAGTTTTGCATCAATGTTCAGCCAGGGAGCGCGCCGATTTCTAAGGCTCCGTACAGGATGGCACCTGTAAAACAGGACAAGTGATGAAGCAGATTAAGAAGCTATTGAGCAAGGAGCTTATTAGGCCGAGTTCCTTATCATGGGGAGCGCCAGTGTTGTTAGTCAAGAAGAAGGATGGGTCAGTGAGGATGTGCATTGACTACCGGGAGTTGAACAGGGTGACTATTCAGAACAAGTATCCACTGCCGCGGATTGATGATTTGTTCGACAGGCTTCGAGGAGCAACTGTGTTTTCGAAGATTGATTTGAGATCAGGGTATCATCAGGTTCGAGTCAAGGAGGAAGATGTGAGTAAGATAGCTTTCAGGACTCATCATGGACTCTATGAGTTTTTGGTGATGCTATTCGGGTTGACGAATGCGCCAGCAGTGTTCATGGATATGATGAATCGGGTGTTGAGGCCATTTATTGACTCCTTTGTGGTGGTTTTCATCGATGATATTTTGGTGTATTCGAAGTCGGAGGAGGAGCATTCTACGCACTTGACAGCGGCATTGCAGAAATTGCAGGAGCATATCTTGTATACCAAGTTGTCAAAGTGTGAGTTTTGGAAATTTGAGGTAGCTTTTCTTAGTCATATCCTTTGTAAGGAGGGAATGGCCACTGATCCTCAGAAAGTTGAAGCAGTTAAGGATTGGCCCAGGCCAACGTCTGTGAAGGAAGTCAGAAATTTCTTAGGTTTGGCTGGTTACTACAGGAGATTCATCCAGGGTTATTCTCAGATTGCAGTTCCTTTGACAGGTTTGACCCGGAAGAATGTGGCATTTTTATGGACTGATAAGTGTGAGACGAGTTTCCTTGAGTTAAAGGAGAGGCTGACTACTGCACCTATCTTAGCTTTGCCACAAGCTGGGAAGGATTATGATATCTTCAGTGATGCGTCTCTCAGAGGTTTGGGTTGTGTCTTGATACAAGAAGGCAAGGTTATTGCTTATGATTCGAGGCAATTGCGTCCACATGAAAAGAATTATCTGACGCATGATTTGGAGCTAGCAGCTATTATCTTTGCCTTGAAGAAGTGGAGGCATTATGTTTATGGTGAGAAGGTCAATATGTACACTGACCACAAGAGCCTAAAGTACATTTATCAACAGAAGGATCTAAATCTTCGGCAGAGAAGGTGGTTGGAGGTATTGGAAGACATTCGCCCTGAGATTAAATATCATCCGGGCAAGGCGAATGTGGTGGCTGATGGAGTTAGCAGGAAGAGTAGTTTATCAAGTTTGATCACTACTCGAAGTGAGTTGGCAGCAGAGATTGATCAGGCAGGTATCGAGGTGGTGCTGCAGGGTTTAGGGGCGTTTTTGGCTCAGTTGAGGCTGCAACCTTCCTTGAGAGAGAGAGGATTGTGGAAGGTCAAAGATCAGATTCAGAGATTCAGAAGATGTTGCAATAGGTTTCAGAGGGCAAGCTATCAGAGTTTTGTGTCCAAGATGGATTTCTTTGGATGGGTGAGAGGTTGTGTGTTTCGGATAATGCAGATTTGAGAGAGAGTATCTTGCAGGAAGCACACAGTACATTATTGTCAGTACATCCTGGAGGCACGAAGATGTACAGGGACATCAAACAGCATTTTTGGTGGTCTGGTATGAAAAGGGATGTAGCAGATTTCGTGGCAAGGTGTCTGACTTGTCAGCAGATCAAAGCAGAAAATCAGAGACCTGGAGGTTTGTTACAACCGTTGCCTATTCCGGAGTAGAAATGAGCGAATATCAGTATGGATTTCATCACGGGTTTGCCGAGGAGTTCGAAGGGCAATGACTCGATTTGGGTTATCGTGGACCGTTTAACTAAGTCGGCTCACTTTCTAGCCATGAAGATTACTTGGTCGTTGGAGAAATTGGCTGAGTTGTACATTGGTGAGATTGTGAGACTTCATGGAGTTCCTGTGTCGATTGTTTTCGACACAGATGCAAGGTTCACTTCAAGATTTTGGAAGACCCTACAAGCAGCTTTAGGCACCAGTACTGATTTCAGTACCGCTTTTCATCCACAGACCGATGGTCAGACGGAGAGGGTGAATCGAGTGCTGGAAGATATGCTGAGGGTTTGTGTTATGGATTTCGGTGGTAGCTGGGAGAGATACTTGGCATTGGTTGAGTTTGCTTATAACAACAGTTACCATGCGAGTATCGGGATGGCACCGTATGAGGCTTTGTACGGGCGGAGGTTCAGGACACCACTTTGTTGGTACGAGGTTGGCGAGAGGCAGATGTTTGGTCCTGAGATCGTGCAGCAGACGTCAGAGCAGATTGAGCTGATTCGCAAAAGGTTGGTTGAGGCTAAGAGTCGGCAGAAGAGTTATGCTGATACTCGACGAAGAGACTTGGAGTTTGAGGTTGGGGATGCAGTTTTCCTCAAGGTGTCTCCGACCAAAGGAGTGATCAGGTTTGGTAAGGGAGGCAAGTTGGCGCCAAGGTATATTGGGCCATACAGGATCGTGGAGCGGATTGGCAAGACAGCATATAGATTGAAGCTTCCAGAGGAGTTGGCACAAGTGCATGATGTATTCCATGTGTCATTGTTGAGGAAGTATGTGCCAGATCAGAATCATCAGTTGGTAGAGATTCCTGAAGGTCTACAGGTGAACTTGAGTTACAAGGAACAGCCTGTTGAGATCGTTGATCGTAGGGAGAATGTTCTTATGAGCAAGGTGATACCTATGGTCAAGGTGCTGTGGAGGAATCAGCAGTTCGAGGAGGCTACTTGGGAGCCAGAGGATGGCATGCAGAAGGATTTTCCTGAGCTTTTTGTATGAATGTATTTTCTTTTATGCGATTGCAATTCTTTTGAATGATTGTACCTTTGAATTGAGTTGTATTCCTTCTATTTTGATTATGTTGTCATATGCAATTGTTTGGACTATGTTTTTATTTATGAGATATTGTTTTTCTTTGTTGGTATGTTGTTTGGACTCATTAGTAGTAATTCTGAGGACAGAACTCTTCTAAAGAGGGAGTGATGTAGTACCCCGTATTTTTAAATATTATTTTTAAAGGTTTATAAATGATTAAAATGATTTTTGGGGATCTAATAAATATTTTCTGGAAATTTATCTTTTAACACGTGCGAAACACGTGCAAATATTTTCTTGAAAGGTTCAAAAGCCAAAATTATTTTATGGAAAATCATTATTTATTATTTGGTATTTATTTATAATTTTTCCAGATTTTTCTGACAATTATTGGATCTCTGTGCAAATTTTAAGAAAAGAAGGGTCTTTTTGCAAAATTGCCATTTTGAGGGGTGAAAGTGCAAAAATTATTTTTTCTGGACTTTTCAGCAGTGCCGACTATAGATAAGGGGTTTATTTTGCTTTTAAATCTCAATTTAAATGATTTTATCGAGTTTCCAAATATATGGTTCTATTTATGTAAAGTTATATTTTCAAGGGGGGATTTTGTAAAAGTGTTTGGAAACCCTAAAACATCTTTTCCGTGTATTTAAAAGAGGTGCGCAACCGTCATTCCCTGCACAACATAAAACCTTGTTATTTTCTTGGAGAATTTGGGAGAAGATTTTGGATCTCGCGAAGGAGAGGATTCTTATCAAGGTTTCTTCATTCTAAGGTGAGTGATATAAATTGTTTTGTTGTGTTTTATGTATGTGGATGATTGTTGTTTTCTTTTACTTTGCGAATGTTGTATGTGAATGACATGTTTGTTTTCTTCGATTTGTGTAAGTTGTATGCAAACAATAAGAATGTTTGATTATTCTTGGATGCGGAATTTTATTGCTAGGAAAGCATGTTAGGGTTTGGATATGATTATGCATATTATGGATTGGATGGAAAAATTGGATCTTGTGAAACCCTAGTGGTATGTGATTACAAATTTGATTATGGTTATGAGTTGTGGTAGAAATTCAGTTTTTTTGAGAAATTTGAATGGAAGAGTTATGAATCAAGAGTTCATGTCATAAAAGATTGAAATTTGAGAAATTACTTGAGTTGAGGAGATTTACCTAAATTGGGATTTTTATTGAGTTTTGATAATCAGATGGTTTGGATCTGAATACGAACTATTTCAGCGATCAGTAAATTATTTTAAGAAAACTCTATTTTGATTATATGCACAAATTCGTGTTTTAATTGAAAGAAATCAACAAGAACTTCATTCTTTATGATTTCAAGTAGTTGACCTAGTTTGGGGACTATTTTGTATTCTACCAGTTATATTTGATCATATAAGAAATATGTTTTTCGCAGAAATCGGTTTCATGAAGTAAAACTATGTATCGGTTGAATGTGCACAACCAAAACTATACAGTCTGTAGGCCGACAGTCGACTGGCATGACCTTTCAGTCGACTGATACGATCCGGCTGCTATGTTCTTTAGTTGTATTAAAATTTCTCTCTGGTAAGTCGACTTATGACTTTTACAAGTCGACTTATAACACTTAGAATATTTTCTTAAAGATTACTGGAATTTTTCTCTGGTAAGTCGACTTATGACTTTTACAAGTCGACTTATAACACTTAGAATATTTTCTTAAAAATTACTGGAATTTCTCTCTGGTAAGTCGACTTATGAGTTTTACAAGTCGACTCATAACACTTAGCTTATTTTCTTAAAACCATAGAATTCTTTTTCTGGACAGTTGACTTACGCTTGTTATTAGTCGACTGATACTGATGTACCTTTATAATTTTGAATGTTCTTTCAAATAATCTATTCTCTAAACGCTTTAATCTATAACTTGTTATTTTATACTTATATTCTATTGAGCATATGTTTTCGTTGTTTATGTTTAGGCCTGTTGAGGCAATTTTGGTTGATCAGTTCTTTGAGTTAAGTCCGGTAGGGTACACAAACTCTAGGAAATTTGTTAAGTAATTAAATAACCTAAATGATAAGGACAGGCACTAGTGGTGATATGATGAACGGGAACATGAGTTATGGACCTCAGTATGGCTTGCGGTGTGAGATGATCCCCAGAATTATCCAGGTGTGAGTGAAATAGTCTCCGGAATTACCTGTGGTGTGGGATTGATCTCCAGAATTATCGGAGTCGAGGCGACGCACATGTGGTATTCGTGTGATGAGGTGCCATTGCTTGCGGTGTGGGGTATTCTCGAAGATTCCCAGGTGTGAGTGAAATAGTCTCCGGAATTATTTGTGGATAGAGATTGACCTTCGGAATTATCGGGGCATGGGCTAATACTCACAGTTTATCTTTATCTCGTAGTAGTCATCGTGATAGGATTAGTTTCATAGCGGGGATTGAACCCTATAATGTGGAGACGTTAAGGGCTTGCACCGGACCTATGTAGAGTGGGATGCATAGACTTTGACAAGTACGCATTAGAGAGTCAGCATATAGACTTGTGTTTTCTTGACTTGGTTTTACGCATGTGTTTTCATGTTTTCTACACTTGACACTAGTTTAGTATCACTTGATGTTTACATATTTCCTTGCTATGTCATATTTTATGTATTCTTGTTTATTACATGTTGTTTAAGAATTCATGCTTAATGTTTATTTATGTTGTTTGTTTTTATGTCACTCACACCTTTATGGCTGACCTCTTTACTTTTGGGGGTCGGGATCATCTCTAGCCTCATGTGTTACAGGTTCTTGCTTAGAGCTTGGGGTTTGGATGCTTGAGATAGTTTTGAGATAATTGAACTTTTGTGTAAAATTTGTAAAGAAGTGTTGTAAAAAGAAATTGTAATTCAAGGTGTTTTGTATTCCGCTGTGTTTGTAAAAAGTGTTGTAATAAAAGTTTGGAATAAAATTATCTGTGTTTTTTGGGCTATGTGTACTATTATATTGAAGTTGATGCTGGGAATTGTGCCACATATTTTCTAAGATATTATATTAGAAATTCGGGGCTCTACAGACCTCGAGCAAGGACCTAGCTTTCTCACGAAGCTCGGCGCTCGGCACAACCTCGAGCAAGGGCGCAGCTTTCTCACAAAGCATGGGGCTCGGCGCTCGACATCGACCTTGAGCAAGGGCCTAGCTTTCTCACGAAGCTTGGCGCTCGGCCCTCGGCACAACCTCGTGCAAGGGCCTAGTTTTCTCATAATGCATGGGTCTCGACGCTCGGCATCAATGTCAAGCAAGAGCCTGGCTTTCTCACAAAGTATGAGGCTCGACGCTCGGCATCAACTTCGAGCAAGGGCCTTACTTTCTTACGAAGCTCGGCGCTCGACATCAACCTCAAACCAGCTATCGAGGTACACACATCGCTCGACGCACGTCACAGAGCTCGGCGCCTAGCCTAAATCACTCTTGTCAGGGATCTTCCATCCTACCTTAATGAACACCGTCTACCAATATTCTCAAAAATGGACTACTCCTCGATGGCTGACACATACGACCTCTAGGAGTGGGGGGCCTGTGATATGGGGAAATAATCCAGCTCAATCTGAACCATCTGTTCCCCTCACGATCTATAGACTCCTACAAAAAAGGCCCACAGCTCCTATGAGCCTTCTACTGCTTCAGGCTCATATAAGAGATTCACCCGACCCATTAGGGTTTGGGTTTCCCCTCTCCATCTCTACTTATAAATACCAGACCCACTTACTCCTTCTACAGGTAATGAACTTTTCTCCACCAGGACTCTAGCGCTCTCTCCTTTCCAGTGACTAGATCGTCAGAGGCCTGTCTGTAGTACTCCGTATTTTTAAATACTATTTTTGAGATCTGAAAATAAATTAAAATGGTTTTTGGAGATTTAATAAATATTTTTCTGAAAATTATCTTTTTACACGTGCAAAACACGTGCAAATATTTTCTTGAAAAGTTCAAAAGCCAAAATTATTTTGTGGAAAATCATTATTTATTATTTGAGATTATTTGTGATTTTTCTAGATTTTTCTGATATTTATTGAACTGAGTTGCAAATAATTCAAAAAGAAGGATCTTTTTGCAAAATTGTCATTTTGAGGGATGAAAGTGAAAAAATATTTTTCTGGACTTTTCAAACAGTGCCGGCTGGAAATAAATTGTTCATTTTGTTTTTAAATCCAAATTAAATTGGTTTTATCAAATTTCCAAGTATAGGGATCTATTTATGTAAAGATATATTTTAAAAGGATTATTTTGCAAATGTGTTCAAAACCCTAATTCTTCTAATTCCGGCCTATTTAAAAGGTGGAGTGCAGCCGTCTTTCACTGTACAACACAAGGTTTTATTATTTTTTATTTTCTTGGAGATTCAAAGAGGAGATCTTGGATTCTTTGCAAAGGAGGGATTTTCGTCTTGCTTTGTTATATTCGTTTGATATCTTCGACAAGGTGAGTGACTTGTTTTGTTTTATTTGGTTTTGTGTATGTTGTATGTGAGTGATATAATTTGTTTTTTTTTGTTCTTTAAATGTTGTATGTGGTGTTTCATCTATTAGAAAGCATGCTAGGGTTTGATATGAATACATATGGTGGATTGGATGAATTGATAAATTAAAAATTGGATCTTTTGTGAGAACCCTAGTTATTTGTGAGTAGAGTTGCATGAGGATGATTTTAGATTGTAGGAGAACCTAATATAAATTGTGAGTAGACTGTTTCTTTTGGGTATTTACTGATTCGATTGAGTATGGTGAAAGTTATGCATTAATTGATTTAAGATGAGATTTTTTGGACTATTGCTGAGTTGGATGAAAGCAACTTGGCCATGTTAATGATAAATTTGTTTATGAATCAACTATTGAGAATAGTTGAGATTGACTTTGAGGAATTTTGAGAAATAGTAATGGATTAAAAGACCATGTTTTGAGAATTTGAGTTGTGATGTCTAGATTTGGATTTGATACATTTTGACTAAATTTGGGGATTCATAATTTTTTGAAGGATTTTACTTGAATTTGGATTTACTCAAATACTAAGTCTTAAACTGGATATTTTGTTATTTTAATCTATGGATTTGTGAAGTTCTTTTGGTGCACAAGTATGCACAAATGTTTTCATGAATATAGTATTTTGGTGTTTTAGAAGAAATTGAGTTTTATGCGTTTTCGATGGATTTGACTTTATCTCAACTTATTTTGGTATTGATATAGTTTGGAATATAAAACAAAGTTATTTTGATGTATGATTGATTCTTAAAAACTCTAATTTTAATATATGCACACATTCATGTTTTACTTTGAAGAAGTTCATCAAAAAGCTATTTTATCAATTCAAATGGTTTTTGATTGGTTTTTATGGATCTTGGTATATCCTATAAGTTGTATTTGATCATATAAGAAATATATTTTTTATAGATTTCGTTTTTGTAAAATAAATCTTCGTATTGGTTGAAATATGTACAACCCAAACTGCAGTCTGTAGGTGGGACAATCGACTGGTATGTTTCGATAATCGACCGTCGCTACCTGGCTGCTGTGTTCTTCTCGTTTCTTGAAATCTCGTGCCGAACAGTCGACTGAACCATTTCTCCAATTGACTGTCTCTGCTCTGTTTTTGATATTTTCTCGAGGTGTTGGATTTTTGCTCTGGACAGTCGACTGGTGACTTTTACAGTCGACTGTCAACACTTAGAATTATTTTCTTAAAAATGTTGGATTTTCGCACTGGACAGTTGACCGACTCTGGTTTGCAGTCGACTGTTACTGATGTTTCTTGAGTTTTCCAGATGTTCTTTAACGATTGATTCTTTAAATGTTTTCGGATCTATAACTTACTATTCTAAATGCTATTCTTGCTACTGAACATGTAATGCCCCGATTTTCATTTAATGAAAATTATTCTATTTTTGCACGTAGTGTGCACGTGCAATATTTTTGGTTGAATTAAATGTTATGATTATTTTCATCATGATGAGTATAGATTTTTAAATATGTGCTTTTATATGAAGCATTCTTTCAAATAGATAAAAGCCTTTTCTTTTTAAAAGCCCAAAATGTAATTCATTTATTTAAAAATAATTATTTTGGCCCATAAACTAAAGCCCATGAGTTAATTTATTTTTAATACAACTTGTCATATAGAATACAATTTAAATTTTATTTTTATATAAAATTTAATGTACAATTTTTGGACCTAGTTGCTTGCACGTGCATTGCACGTACACGTGCAAAATGCACATTCCTACACTAGGCCGGATTGCATCTTGGAGGGAAATGAAAATTTGAGTGGGAATCATGGTGTGGTGGTTACTTGATTATGGGAGGTTAGTATAACTCCTCCATAAATCTAAACCATTTGTTCCTAACTCCTACTTTAATCCTAGCCATCCATTTTCCTAGATTTTTAGTATAAATACCCCCCTCCATGGCTAGTTATTCTTATGCTTATTACTTTCTACAAACCTACAGTCCAAATTACATTATCTAGTAGTGATTTTGTGAGTTAAAAGATTGAGAGTGTGTGGGATTGTGCTTGCAACATCAAGAAGAAGAGGAGGCCGGCAATCAACTAGGAGCTCTCGGTTTTGGTGCTTGGGAGGCTTGTGTGCGCGTGTTCAAGGAGGAGGAGCACTCTCGTTGCAAGGAAATTCGTCTAGGAGGATGCTAAATTGTATTTTTTCTCTCCAAATTAAGGTGGGTAAATTTTCCTTATTTCTAAATAAAAATGCATGCTAGATTTAATTAGAAAAATGATGCATGAAAATGATTAATAAGAGTGCACATTTAATTGGAAGAATGATCTATAATTGATTGAATTGTTGATATGCAAATCGTGTGTGTTTCTATTATTAAAATTCAAGTTGGGTGCAACATGAATATGGTTATGAATTGTGTAAATGAACCTTCGTTAGTAGCATGAAAATTATGTGCAAGATTAGTATATTGACTATGTCGCTTTGGAAAATTTGTTATGACATTGTAACGAATAAATTAAGATGCAGTCATTATGTTTATGAGATGAATAAGGCCAGAAAATTAGTATAGAGATTATTGAAATTTTAATGTCGAAAAAGGAATGTATCAGAGGTAGTATATCAAATTAACCAATTTGTATGGTAGAAATGTGTTATTTATTGGGAAAAATATGTTTAATTATTTGAGAAAATTATTTTTATATACTGGAGTAGAATTCATGATGGAATTGATAAATCTGGAATTTTTACAGTATATTAGTAAGAGCAAATTGAAGTAAGATGTTGATGAACATCGATGTATTCTAAATAAACAGAGAATAATTGGTTAAATAAAATTCAATTTGTACTAGTGACAACCCGAGCTCATAGCTCGAGTGGTCGGATCACTCTTAATCGCTACAGTATATATGCGGCTCTCTGAGGTTGAGGGATCAAATCCCGTTGACACCATTCTTTTTAGTTTCGAACATTTTAAATAAAACAGTGCGGCCGAGTGTACTTAATGCTCTCGGGCCCTCTTCTATGCGTGGGCAGCACTCGGCCTAGTGGTCTGTGCTTTGGTTGTTTCTCCTAGTGGTCGCTGGTTCGATCCGTGGCCTTCGGCTGTGTTTATGTTGTGGAAAAAACATTTTTTTTGGGTGTTTTAGTGATCAAAAAATGTGGGAAAAAATATATTTATTATTTTAAAAATATGTGGAGTTTATGAAAAATAATTTGAGGATTATTCGTATGAAGTGGACTATGTTTAAGGAATAAAAGTATAATTTAGAACTATAAGTTCCACACTTACATTTGTATAAAGTGGTATTTTACAAAAGTTTTAAAATGGAATATTAGAAAAAGAAAAATACGAATAAGATGTGAATTATATGAAGTGATGTGAATTATTCTCAATGGAGAATGGTGTGACAATTCATGATGTATAAATATTCATCTTTGATTAAGTAACTAGTGATGTGATTTTTTTTAAAATGTGAAAATAATATTGCATGAGTTACATGATGAATAGTTGAATTTAGTGTATAATCAAGGACTATTGAATGATTTGGAAATCATGATTTGAAAATAGAAATATTTTGAGTATGACAACTCAACATGTAAACTTATGAGTTGGAAACACTCAACTTTAGAATTTGTGAATGGGAATTGAAACAAAAGAGTAGCTAAGTCTCCCCCGGCATTTGGAAAGAAATAAAATGAAATATGAAAGATCAAGGTTGGTCATGTTGAACAAATGTATAAGTCCGGTTTAGTGGAGAGGCTAACTCTAGTGCTTTGGTTTTGTTCATGATTCTATATCATTAGAATTAAGGATTAGTTACATAGTGAAGACGTGATGAAAGTAACAGAAAAACATTGAGTATGAGGGCCATTGGATAGCGGCGAGAGCGTATCCCAGGATGTCCCATTATGAGTCTGGGCGAGGATACTGCTCCAGAGTACCATCCCGGTAGCGACGCTCGTGGGATGTTTGAAGACTACGGGTGGTGTCATGTCTATAGTAGGAGCTGAATTACCACAGGATGCCTGCATGATGAGTCATGTGTCAGTGCATTGGGATTCCCTCCAGGGCGTCTAGACATGAGTTCGTAGGTCAGAAAATATCTAGGATACTTACCGTAATTACAGTACTAGGTTAAGTCATGACGAGGGATTGAACCCTACAAAGATGAAGAACGATTAAGGGCTTGTCCTAGGACCTATGTAGTATGGGATGCATAGAATCCGAACAAGTGCGCATTAGTGTCATGTAACATAAAAAAAATTGCATCAAGGACTAAGTGCACAATCACAACACGACATCAATAGGGTAGTCCCTTTAGTTTGATTTGTGACAAGTTTGTGTTTGCTAAATATGAAAAATAAGTTATACTATTTCCGGCATGGAGAGGATGGCCATGTATAATGTTCGTCGGTTGAATAAACTGACGTACCCACAGTCTTATATGCAGGTAAGTGACATGATAAAGATTAAAGAGGAACAGATGCTTAAAGATTATTCAATGTTGTTGTACATTTATTTCAATGTTGTAAATTTACTTCCGCTGTGCAATATAAAGTGTAATATTTTTATGTAAACTCTGATGTAAAATGAAAAGTTCAAATTTCCTTGTAAAATTGTACTAAATGAAGCGAAAAGATCCTGTAGAACTCTCGAATTCAGTTGTATTTGGGATTCGGGGCGTTACAGAACATATGTTTCAAGATATTTTATTGTTGGATTTGGATTCTAGAATTTTATAAAGATTTGGGTTTTGTTGATTGGAGATGTTTCTCCCTATAATCGTTTTGATGATGGATTTGTGAATTTTGGTCTTGTTGAGATCTCTAGGAGTTGAGTGGGAGTTCTGTGAACCGACAAGTTGAGATTGTTGAGTTAGACCCTGGGGGGTCTTGGTTTTGTTGTTATTGAGTATTTATGTCCGGCAGGATACACTAACTTTAGAGATGGGAATTTTGTGTTTTAATAATAACCAACTTAAGGACAGACACTAGTGGAGATGTGATGGAACTTGGAAAACGTATGTATAGTCTCATAGTTTGTTTAGTCCAACGGATGTGTTCCAGAACTGTTTGTTGTTCTGTCCAGAGAGGACAATTGTATGTTCGCGTGTCGAGGGTCTGCAAGCCTATTCATGGAGCATGCAGGGTGCATTCATGTGTCGAGAGTTGGTAGGCCTATTCACAGAATGTACCTGGTATATCTGCACATCGAAGGCCTTGCATGCCTATTCGTGGGGTACACGGGTTTGGGAGATGATTCTCCAGTTGTTTTTAAGCTATCTTACATGATGCTTGTGTGTCGAGGTCTGTGGTGCCTATTCGCGGAGTATTCTGGATCTTGTTTCCCATCACTGTAGTAGGATTAGTTGCATAACGATGGGTTATCCCTATAAAGTGGAGATCGTTGAGGGCTTGCACCGGACCTATATACTATGGAATGCATAGAATCCGACAAGTACGCATTAGAGAGTCAGCATATAGAAATGTGTTTTCTTGACTTGATTTTATGCATGTGTTTTCCTGTTTTCTACATTTGACACTTAGTCTAGTTTCACTTGATATTTTCGTGTTTCCTTGCTATGTCATATCTTATGTATTCTTATTTATTTCATGTCGTTTATGATTCTATGCTTTACTTATGTTGTTTGTTTTATGTCACTCACACTGTTATGGCTGACCCCTTTAGTTTTGGGGGTTAGGGTTATCTTTAGCATCATGTTTTACAGGTTGTTGTTGCTTAGAGCTTGGGATTTGGATGCTTGAGATGAATTGATGTAATAGAACTTTTGTGTAAATTTTGTAAGCGAGGTGTTGTAAAAAGAAAGTTTGTAATTCAAGGTGTTTTATATTTCCGCTGTGTTTTGAAAATGATTGTTGTAATAAAAGTTGAAATACAAATTATCTGTGTTTTTGGCTATGTGTACTATTGCAATTGAAGTTGATGTTGAGAATTGTGCCACGTATTTCTAAGATATCATATTGAAAATTCGGGGCGCTACACTGTCGTCGGGATCTCTCCCGGTGCATCTAGGCCTTTTTGCAGGTGCTCAAGGAGGCCAGCCAGCAGCTTCACCCCCTCTCCTGCTTCTTCCAAAAACCACACCTCAAATCCAGATCTGCGGCTGAGATATGTCTCAGAACCTGTCTCCTCCACTACAACTTACAAGAATTCCCACCTGTTGCCCCCACCTCAAAATCAGCAGCATCAGCTGCCCTGCAAGAAAGCTTAATCATGTCTAAAGATGAAGCCCTTTTGTTAAGATGAAAAATCAAAAGATGCGAAGTCTGCAATTTTTATTTGTCTCAAAATGAAAAGTCTGCAATCCAGTCTAAAGCCCCTTTTGAATCCTGTCTAAAGCCTTTTTTGGATGCATTTGTATTGTATAACTTCAATGAGTACGACATATATTAGAATTTTTGTATAATTTATGTAGCATTTATTAAGCTATTTTTTTCATAGAGCACTAATTTCTCTTTGATTTCATGACAATTTCTGGAGAAATTTGGATAATTTCTGGAAGCACATTTCAATATTTCAAGAGTGATGTAGATGTTAGTAGTGATGTAGATGTTAGTTCAATGTTGAAACCTTCTTCTTGCCAATGAGGAAGCACATTTTCAATATTTCAAGAGTAACTGATTATAATTGTTCACTTTCACGGGATGTGAAGTGTTCATATAGTATCCTAATTTCGTCCATGTCTGATGTCATGTTAGAAAACTCAAGGTGCCACTGTATTTTCTGTCTGCCATCTCACATAAGCATTAGACTACAACGTAAATAGATTGAATGCGAAAACCTTCGTTACTAGTGTTGGTTTTCTTGTAGGCAGTGTGCAGGATATGGAATGATTAGACATAACCAAATCCTCTCCTATTCATTACATCTAGAGATAGAATGCGATACAAATTTACAATCAAATCTTGCACCATCTAGCAATATATACACAGTATGACACAATCGTTGATAAATAAGGGGCCCTAAATTGGAAAACCCTTGAAGAAATCAGACAATTCATCTTCACTGAACTATTATTATTTTCTCTTTCACATAGTCCATAACTATTGTTTTATTGAGTTGCTCTACACCTTATATATACAATAATCATGACAACATTAATAATATACAGACGAATCATATTTATGTGGAATACAAAGATTACATATCTTTAGTTAAGTACTTGTCTAATCTCTTCAACTAATTGCGCTCTGCTTGAAAGGTCAACCTGCATTAATGTCCAAAAAAAATTTATAAGAAAAAGCAAACAACAAAATCATTAAAAGATCACTCATTGAATAAACTAAAATAATAAAAACCATTAAAGCTCCGTTAGAAGTTTTTTTACACTTTCTAATCATCTCAAGTGCAGTGATTTGATTTGAATTTGAAAAGCTACACATCTAAACTCCGAAAAAGTAAACAAAAAAATGTAATTCAAGAATTTTATATGTAAAAAAATGAGATACTACGAACTGCTCACCTCAGAAAGAAGTGCGGCAAGGACCAGAGGTAGAGCTTCCAAATCAGATACTGAATCCCCAAGATCTGAAAGCTGGGAGAATACCTTCTTCACCAGCAACTCTGAAAGCGGAGCCAAGATATGGCCGCGTTAGGGCATCGGGGCGTCGGTCAAGGCCATGCTGGAGCCCGAAAGCAACGAGATGGAGAGCTAGGGTTAGGGTTTCGAAGGTCGGGGGAGTTGGAGAGAAAGGCAAAGAGGGGATTTCGAAGGCAGAGAGGCTAGATGGGGGTGTATTTTCTCGGGGAGAGGAGCATCGGGGTTTGGGGATTTCGAGTTGGAGAGGGGAGAGGGGTGTCGGAGTCGTGGGATTTGGGATTAGAGGTAGCATTGGTATAAGTACCCGAAATCCGGAACCGATCCGGATCTGACCCGGACCCGGCATTGGACCGGAACCGACCCAGACTATCCGGGTCCGGGTTCGGGTCCTAAAATGAGACCCGTTGTATTTTTGGGTCCGGGTCCGCTCAAAAGAGACCCGACCCAGACCCGAACCTGGACCCGTTGAAAAAATCCAAAAAATCAATATAAAAATAAATATTCTATCATCATCCCTCTCCTCCTTTCTCCTCAATTCTAAATCTTCCTCTTCAATCTCAAAATTCATGTTTTTTTTTCTTCTCTCCTCTATTCTAAGTCCTGAACTCGCCGCCTCTGCTCGCCGCTCACACTCCCGCTCCTACCCGAACGGGTAGGAATATTTTAATTGGACCCGGACCCGGACCCGGAACCGGATCCGGTCCTGACAGGTCCGGGTCCGGGTCCATTTCTGGACCCGTAGGGAACCGGGTCCGGGTCTGGGTCCGGGTCGCGAAGGACCCGACCAGATCCGACCCGATACCAATGCTAATTAGAGGAACGAACAAGAGAGAATAATGAGAAGGGAATGAGAGAGAAGGGAGAGAGATAATTGACTAAAATACCCCCGCTTGAGCGGGGGTATTTATCTACCGTTCGATCATATTCAAGATGGTGATCTGGTGGTTAAGCGATGAGTTTGCTGCTGTTCGTACCTGACCAGCCCTATATCTATATAATAAAACACAAAGAAAGCTATCAAGTGGCTCTCATTCAATTCCCCCAAAATCAAAGGCCTGGATCTAACCTCACAAAACACATTGCGCCCCCCCCCCCCCCCCCCCCCCCCCAAGTTTTTTCCTAAAACTCAAATTCAAATCCCCCAAAAATAACTTCTTCATTTATTTAATTCTCTCTCTCTCTTTCTCTCTCTCTCTCTCTCTCCATATATATATATATATATATATATATATATATATATATATATACACACACACTTATGGAAAAATGGACTTTTATACCAACATATACTAATGAAAACATTGATACTAATGGAAACATAGACTTTTATTTACAACTAATTATTGTCAGACTATTCAAACTTGAGCCACATAATTATTGATTTACTGTTTACAAGGCTTTTCATATGTTGTATCATTCTGAAAACGTGCTGTAGGCACGTGCCCACGGGCAAATCTATTCAATATAATAAAACACAAAGAAAGCTATCAAGTGGCTCTCCTTCAATCTCTCCAAAATCAAAGGTCTAGATCTAACCTCACAAAACATATCCCCCAAAAGTTTCCACCCAAAATTCAAATTAAAATCCCCCCCCCACCCCCACCCCCCCCCCCCCCCCAAAAAAAAAAAAAAAAACAACTCATTTATTTATTTAATTATTTATCTCTCTCTCTCTCTCTCTCTCTCTCTCTCTCTCTCTCTCTCTCTCTCTCTCTCTATATATATATATATATATATATATATATATATATATATATATATATAAACATGGACTTTTATACCCCAATTTATAATTATTTTTTATCATATACTAATGAAAACATGGACTTTTATTTACAACTAATTATCGTCATACTATTCAAACTTCAGCTACATAATTGTTTATTTACTTTTTACAAGGTTTTTCATATGCTGTATCGTTATAAAGTCGTGCCGTAGGCACGTGGCCATGGACAAATCTAGTATATCTATATAATAAAACACAAAGAAAGCTATCAAGTGGCTCTCATTCAATCCCCGAAAATCAAAGGTCCAGATCTAACCTCACAAAACACATTCCCCCTCCCCCCCCCACCCCCCCAGAAATTAAATTCAAATCTCCCCCAAAACAACTCCTTCATTTATTTAATTATCTCTCTCTCTCTCTCTCTCTCTCTCTCTCTCTCTCTCTCTCTCTCTCTCTCTATATATATATATATATATATATATATATATGTATGTTACATGTATGTATGTATATATATATGTATATGTATGTATGTTACATATATATATACATACATACATGTAACATACATACATATACATATATATATACATACATACATGTAACATACATACATATACATACATACATACATACATACATACATACATACATACATACATATATATATATATATATATATATATATATGAAAACATGGACTTTAATTACAACTAATTATTGTCATACTATTCACACTTGAGTTACATAATTATTGATTTACTGTTTACAAGGCTTTTCATATGCTGTATCGTTCTGAAGACGTGTTGTAGGCACGTGTCCACGGACAAATCTAGTTTATATATATATATATATATATATATAGAGGAGTGATCCAATGTGAAACAACTTAAAATAAGAAAATGAGAAACATTAATTATAACCATTGGATATGTTGAAATTGAGATGAATGGCTCTAATTCATCTAGTTTGATAATTAAAAAAAATCAGTTTTATACAAATCTTATACACAAAAAACCAAAAAAAAAACCATCTCATTAATATGGGAGACCAAGCCAACTGCAAAGCTCCAATAGGTCCGATTACGCTTTAGAAATTATTATGATGTTGGGAGCATGTCTAAGGCTCATCATGATGTGGAAAGCATGTTCTAGATCATATTTAATATGTATAGTACAATGGAATTGAAGACGTGGTTGTTATCTATTTTGAGAGTCCGGGTCAAATCTTGACTGGACGTCTTCAACTTGTATCAAAATTTTTATTGACTATGAGTTTTAAGATAATAAAGCCATCTTTGAAATTAATTCAGAAAGTAAGTGAATATGATGATTTGATGGTTGAGATATGCTTTGACGGTTGCTCAAGCAAAACTCAATGCCACTTCCTCCATGGCGGTCCTTGCTCTATCTCCAATCTAAGTGGCATTCCCCGTATAAAAGGAAATCCGAACTGGAGGAACCTGATTCTGAGTTTGAGAGGGTCCCACCGATTCATCTGACCATTTTAAGTGCATTGAATACTTGAGAAGTTAGAAAACTTCTCTTTGGTCGGAGATGGATGTGGAGAACTTTTCAAAGCACTCAGTGGCTAGTGACATGAAGAGCGATAAGAAGCAGCAAATATCGACAGAAGATGGGCGGTGCAGCAACGGGGCGACGCAGCAACGGAGGATGGTGCGTGCGGCGTTGGGGATTGTTTTATTGCTAAGGTTAGGGAAACAAAACATTAATTAAGAATCAGAACCTGAAAATTAAAAGATGGGTTTTTGAGAATAAGAATCAATGAGATGGGTTTCGTGATATGGAACTGGTAATGAGATGGTTTTTTTTTTTTTTTTTTTTTTTTTTTTTTTTTTTTTTTGGGGGGGGGGGGGGGGGGGGGGGGGGGGGGGGGGGGGGGGGGGGGGGGTGGGGGGGGGGGGGGGGGGGGGGGGGGGGGGCGGGGTTGTGTGTATAAGATCTGTAAAAAATCGGTTTTTAATTATCAAACCAGTTGAATTGCAGCCATTCATCATAATCGCCTCATATCCAATGGTTATAATTAATGTTTCTCATTTTCTTATTTTGAGATGTTTCTCATTGGATCACTCCTCTCTCTCTCTCTCTCTCTCTATATATATATATATATATATATATATATGGCCCTTCCGATGTGCACTACCCTCCGTGTGAATTTTTTACACGGAGTGCATATTGATGATCCGATCCGTTCACATTGATCTACATATCTAAATTAGTCTAAATATGTAAAATCAAGTCATTTGGAATTCATTTGACCATCCATTGACGTGTTACAAAATTGTATGTCTAAATATCGTTTGTTTTTATACTGACTTGATGGATGGGCAAATGAATTCCAAATGACTTGATTATACATTTTAAGACTAATTTAGACGTCTAGATCAATATGAACGGTTCGAATCATCCATGTGCACTCTGCGTAGAAAGTTCACACGGAGTGCACACGGAGGGTAGTGCACAATGGAAGAGCCATGTGTGTGTGTGTGTGTGTGTGTGTGTGTGTGTGTGTGTGTGAGGGCCCTTCGGTTGTACACTAGCCTGGTGCACACAGTCGTGGGCACTCACCCTCAGCCATTCGATTTCGCTTTAGATCAGGATCGAGATCTAATGGTCACTAGAACCCTCCGCTTATCTCAATTACTTGAGGGGCATTCTGGTCATTTCACATACACTCTTATCTTCTCTCCTCCTCGCCTTCGATCTCTCTCCCTTATCACGCTGCTCTCCTCTCCCCCAAATCGCGCCCAAACCCTAGCTCCTTCTCCGACCACCGTAGCTCCAAATCGAAATCATAAACCCTAGATCTCTCCCTAATTAGCTTCCTCGACGCCCCCTACTCTCTTACCTGGCGATTTCCTGAAGGGCTCTCGAAATCCCCCTCAAATTCGAAACCCTAGCTCGCTCATCTCAGAGCTCCCGACCACCACACCCCCCCGACGTCAATCTCTCACTTCGCAAGGCTCCGATAACCACCGAGCCCATCTCCACCTTCCCCCAAAACTAGCTCGGAATCCCTAGATCCGCCAACTCCCAAAATTTCCTCCACCCATTCGATCATCTCGTCTTCTCTCACCTACACAGAGAGGTCAAAACCCGACCTCATATCCCTCTACCAATTACTGCCATTAATCGTCGTTTAGGTATTTTTTTGTAACAATTTTTTAAATTATTTTTTATTTCAATTCCCTTAATTGTGGTTAGTTGCGTGGTGTGTTAAATAGTATTTCAGTTGAAGGTGTCGCAATAAGTTGTATTTCATATGGTAATTTTGTAGTATGGAAAAATTAATATCTAGGTTGATTTATGATTGAACCGGGTTAGATAACTTGATAACATATGTAATCTCGTTATTTCATCATAACCATTGTTGCATAACTTTTGATGTATTATGTGAATGAGACAATGTTCTTTTGCTTTAATAATAGGTATTGGATTGATTCTTGCAAGTAATGAATTGATTCTTGCAGCTATTGGACCACTATGTTGTTTCCTATGATCTGATAAGGGAAGTTTTTGACCTTATGAATCTTATTTACCAAGTTGGTCCTTTGTTTTTGTGTGTGACAGTTGGTAGTGATGAATTGATGCATATTTTTGCATTTGAACTGATGAATCCCTATTATCATGAATCCCTATTTTTGCATTTTGGATATATGTGTATATATATATATATATATATATGGGGAGCCTTTGGTTACACACTCTTATTTGCGCACTCTCACTCTCCCTCCACTCAATCAAAGGAGAGCAACATTGTTGTTTTCTTTCATTTGATGTGTGTGTGACAGTAGGTAGTGATGAACTGATGCATTTGAACTGATGCTTGATTACATATTTAATTTATGCATGATTATTTATACATTTGAACTAGTTGGCATGGCACTCCAATGCTGCCCTAATGAGAATATTGTGTTCTGAGCCCACAATTTTTTGTTTACTTTTTAAAATTTGTTTGGGTGAGTTAAAATTTGTTTTTGCATCAGTTTTGAAGAGTAGATGTGTCTTGTGCATATGTTTGTACTCGCTGATAATTCAATATTATCGGAGTTATGATGGTAAAAATATTAATGTAATCCATGTTCATAAAATTGACAGAAGCAAGTGCGTACTCTGATTGCTTAAGATTTATTATAGCATGGATGAATTGTTGATGTTAAGTTACCCTTGTCTGTTTTAATCATATCATAATAAACCTTTTGATTGCTAAAAAATATTTATCGAACATAAATTATTCTGATGTCAAGTGGTTATAATCTTTTATAGTATGGCAAGTTCTCTGATAGGAGAATATATTCTATGATAACATGACATTGGATTCTCTTCTGTATGAAGCAGCAACAGCAGATCACGAGACTTGGTATTGTTGTGAAGGGGGAAGCAGCAGATGAAGCAGCAGCAACAAAGAATGACAGCAGCAGCAGATGAAGTAGCCTTATGTTTGAATTTTACTTGTTGTTGATGCTGATTTCGGGTGTGGGAGCAAACAGATGAATTTGTGAGTTCTTTGAGGAAAAAAATAAAGCGAACCGGGTGACTCCACCTATTTGTTGACTTGTTCCTTGCCGCTGCCGCGAACCTGCACGAAGTTCGATACACCGGGATGGATCCCGGCGACGAACCCTCCGACGCTCTTGTCGGTAATCTCCAAGATTAAGAAAGAGCTTTAGGTTGGAAAAGATTCATTACCTTGTAACGGTGGGGAAAGAGGGGGTATTTATACTCACCTTAGAGATCCGTTTCGAGATGAGGACAAATCTCTACTTCCCGGTGTGGATGGATAAGAAGTGGTTAAAACCGCCTCTTAGGGATAATTGCGAATCTGAATTCTTCTTTATCCTTCTGAATTGGTTTGTAACGGGTTGGTACCCATATCCAATATGACAGATCCATTTATGGGTTATTGGGCTTTGAAGAAGAGACCAAGTTTCCATTTCGGGCCTGTTTGTAGGTGATTACCGTTTTACCCCTGAGAGCTTTAAGATCCGTGCCCGATTTGAATGGTCCCGATTTAATCCTATTTTTAGCCATATCACGAGCCCCCACTCCTAAAGACTGTGTTTTACAGCCTTTGGGGAGTAAAGCGAACCTGTTGACTCCACCTATGTGTTGACTTGTTCATTGCCGCTGCTGCGAACCTTCACGAAGTTCGATACACCGGATATGATTCTGTGTATCGAACTTCGTGAAGTTCGCAGCAGCAGTAAGGAACAAGTCAACACATAGGTGGAGTTAACAGGTTCGCTTTACTGTTTTCCTCAAAGAACTCACAAATTCATCTGTTTGCTCCTACACCCGAAATCAGCAGCAACAGATTGGCGCCGTCTGTGGAAAATAGAAACAGCGATCCATTCCCATCTCATCAGCCAAACTAGCATCAAGCCATGCCTCCCAAGAAGGGGAAGACGATGTTCTCTAACTGCAGGGCCACTCCCGCACCTTCTCCTCCTCCCGTCCATGAGGTTCCCCCTCAACCCACTCAACAAGTCCAGTAACCTGGACAGCCTCTCCCTCAACCCGTCCAACAATCGCAGCCTGGACGGCCTCTTCCTCAACAATCTCAACCCCAGCTGGCTCTTCAAGGGCCACAAGAGGCTGCCGCAGGACCCTCTCGCCGAAGTCGACAAGGGAAACATCCTCATCGCAACCATATGTCGATTCACAACCTCTTGTCCGACTCCATGGCTCGCACAGTCCCCCTACGCCGAAGGACCTCCGAAACATCATCATCAACAGACATAATGGGGTAGATCTCCGGACCCGCTTAGATGAGAGGCAGACCCATGACGAGATACCCTGCCGAGAACATCACAGGGGTCTAACGATCGGGTCCCCTAGAGCCCGGTCTCCCCGTAGGCCAGATTGCAGAAGGTCAAACTCTCCCACGAGGCGAAGGGAGTTGCCCTAGCATCGTCAAAGGAGATGCTGCTCTCTAGTCGGCCGACCTGCCCCTCAGGACCACCGAGAGCAGAAGGCCCCTGTCACGAGGGAAGAGTTCCAGCAATTCCAAGAGGCAGTCCTGAGGGCCCTCAATGTTGCCTCTGCCCACGGTCAGTGGGCGCCCAGTCCTCAACCTGCCCAACACCGTACGCCCAGTCCTCAACCTGTCCCAAGCTATCGTTGTCGCACTCCCAGTCCCCTTCCGCACGAAGATGAATTCTGGGCCTCAGCAAGGTATGATCGGAGGGCAGATTCGGTCTACTGCCGTCTCCACAAGATGGAGAGGTGCCTTGGCCGACTAGACAGAGAGGAGCAACAAGCGAGGAATTTCCGCCCCAGCAGACCCCCATTCTCCCGGACTATAATGGAGGCACCGGTCCCAGATAACTTCAAGCATCTTCATTTTGAATCGTACAACGGGGAGTCCGACCCCACTAACCACATCGAGAGTTTTAAAACTCTCATAATGATGCACCAGGCGACAGATGCGCTCCTATGCAAAACTTTTCCGTACACGCTGAAGGGGCCCACATGGGAATGGTACTCCCGTCTAGCCCCGGCCTCCATCTTCTCTTTCGATTATCTAGAAGGCCTCTTCCTGACTCACTTTGTGATTAGCCGACGAGCTGAAAAAAGGAACACCTCCCTACTATTGCTTCATCAAAGGAAGGGCGAGCGACTGAGTGACTATGTCAAACGTTTCACCGCGGAGGCCAGATCCATCGCCTCCTTGGACCAGTCCATGGCCTCCACCGCCTTCCAATCCAATGTCGCTAACGACACCCTCCGAGCATCCCTTGCCAAGAAGCCTCCTCAGGATTTCTCAGAACTCCTGCTCAGGAGTGAGAAATACATCCGAGCGGAAGAAGCTCTCTCCCACCCTGCCTTTGAGGGATCATCCTCCGGGAACAAACGAAAGGCGCTGAAGAAGAAGGAGCTAAGAAGCTCTAGAAGGACAACATGGACCAGCGTTGCCCTCCTCCCCGCTTCTAGAAGTTCATTCTGCTCAACGCGAGTGTCTCAGCCTTCCTGATGGAGGTTGAGAAAGAGGGTTTTCTCCCCCCACCTCTGAAGATGAACACCCCGGGGAAGAAAAGGAACCGGAGAAAGTGGTGCTACTTCCACAGGGACCACGACCACGACACGGATGACTGTCGGGCCTTAAAAGACGAAATCGAGACCCTCATTCAGAGAGGTCTCCAAGTCCGTGAGGAAGGACATGGCAGATCCTCCTTTTCCCCTAAGGGGGCTAATAAGCGACCCGAGCGACATGCGGAGACCCCGGACTCCGAACCAGAGGCCATCCTGCATCTTATCCACGGAGGCCCAAAGGGGGGAGATTCCAACTCCTCCCGAAAAGCCTTCGTCTGGAAAGTAAATTCTGTGCAAAATCATCCTCCCTCCAAGGTCCTAGGGGTCCCGGTCACTTTTCAGATGGAGATCTAGAGGGCGTCCGAACCCCCATTGTGACGCGTTGGTAATTAACCTCCACATGGCCAATTTTTGATGTGTGCCGGGTCCTAATAGACAACGACAGTTCGGTGAACATTCTCTTTCTGGAGGCCTTCGAGGGGCTCAAGCTATCGAGGGATCGACTCAAGCCCGCCGGCTATACTCTCCACGGGTTCGCTGGAGTGCCAGTGACGATCGAGGGTGTCATAATTCTCGACGAAACCGCTGGCAAAACTCCTACCACCCGAAGCAATCCGATGGAATTCATGGTGGTGGACATAAAGGCTGCTTACAATGTCATCCTGGGCCGACCCGACCTAGTTGCTCTCTAGGCCGTACCCTCGGCCTACCACATGAAGATGAAATCCCCCACCACAGCGGGCATGGGGGAGGTCAGAGGGAGCCAGGAGGCGGCCCGCAAATGCTACATGACCTCGGTGGGAGGACCCATCCTCTCCCTCGAAGCTTTTGAACACCCCCAAGGGAGTAGCCCACCTATATCGGAGCCGGTCGATGAGCTGGAAGAGGTGGCCTTTTCAGAAGGAGATCCAACCTGGAAATTTCAGATTAGGAAAGTCCCCTCCCTCCCCGCCCTCGTCCGCTCTGACATTATCCAGTGCATGAGGGGAAATCGAAACCTCTTTACCTGGACTACTACTGACATGCCGAAAATCTCCGAGGAGCTCCTCATGCATCACCTTAGTGTCGCATCGGAGGCCAGACCAGTTCAGCAAAAGCGACGCACATTCGCCCCCGAGCGCCAGCAAGCTATCAAGGAGAAAGTTGAGAAACTCCTTAGGGCTCGGTTCATACAGGGTTCAACTATCCGAAGTGGTTGTCCAATGTCGTGATGTTCAAGAAAGCCAACGAAAGCTGGAGGATCTGCTTTGACTTCACGGATCTGAACAAAGCCTACCCCAAAGATCCATTCCTGCTCCCGAGCATCGATGCTTTGATTGATGCAACCTTGGGCCACGAACTTTTAAGCTTCATGGATGCATTCTCTGGGTACAATCAGATAAGAATGTTCCCTCCCAACATTTCAAAGACCTCTTTCATCACCGATCAGGGCCTATATTGCTACCGCGTCATGCCCTTCGGGCTTAAGAATGCTGGTGCCACATATCAACGTCTTGTTAACAAGGTCTTCAAGGAACAGATTGGGCGGAACATGAAAGTCTATGTAGACGACATGTTGGTGAAGAGCGTCAACACATCGAACCATGTCTCCGATCTCTAAGAAGCTTTTAATGTCTTGAAGAGACATAATATGAGACTGAACCCGAACAAGTGTGAGTTCGGTGTCTCATCCGGCAAGTTCTTAGGGTTCATGGTCAGCCAAAGGGGCACATAGGCCAACCCTGAGAAGATCCAGGCCATACTAAACATGGATCCCCCCTCTAGTGTTAAAGATGTGTAGAGACTCACCGGGCGCCTTGCGGCGATAGGGCGTTTTCTCTCCAAATCTGGGGGAAAATGCCTCCCGTTCTTCAAGGCCCTCAGGGATGCTGAAGGCTTTGAGTGGGGGCAATAGCAACAAGAGTCCTTTAACCAGCTCAAGGCCTACTTAGTCAACCCCCCACTCTTGAGAAAGACAAAGCCCTAGGAAGTCCTCTACTTATACCTCACCGCTTCGGAGCAGACCCTCAGCGCTGTTTTAGTAAGAGAAGAAGACAAGACACAGAGACTTATCTACTATGTGAGTAAATTCCTTAGGGAAGTTGAACTCCGTTACCCAAAGCTAGAGAAGATGGCCTATCCCTTGGTCATGGCGGCCCGAAAGCTCCACCCCTACTTCCAGTCTCACTCGGTGGTCGTTCTTACCGACCAACCGCTCAAACAAGTCCTTCACAAGCCCGAGACCTTAGGGTGACTTATAATGTGGTCCATCGAGCTAAGCCAGCATGATATCAATTATCAGCCTCGAACCACTATCAAGGCTCAAGCCCTAGCGAAGTTTATAGTGGAGAGTACAATTCCCGATGCCAGCAAAGCGATAGAGGATCCCCCTTCTGGATGGTGTATGTTGATGGATCCTCGTGCACCGATGGGAGTGGGGCAGGAGTCATGCTGGCGGGCCCAGATGGTTTTCTCCTCCAATACTCACTCCACATCAACTTCAGGGCATCCTACAATGAGGCCGAGTATGAAGCCCTTATAGCAGGCCTGTGCATGGCTCGCAAGGCAGGGGCAAAGCATGTCAAGATATTTAGCGACTCGCAGCTGGTCGTGAACCAGGTATCAGGTGAATATGAAGCGCGAGACGGTGGCATGCCCAAGTACTTGGCCAAGGTCAAAGAACTGATGGCCTCTTTTGAGGAGGCACAACTCCAGCGAATCCTCCGAGAAAAGAATGCGCAGGCAGACGCCCTCTCAAAGCCAGCTTCCTCCTCCCTCCAAGGGCTCGAACAAATTGTCTTAATAGAAGTTCTACTGAAGCCCAGCATCGAGGAAGAAGGCCCCGAGCCAATGGAGACGCTGCCCTTACAACTCGGGGAGAATTGGATGGGGCATCTGCTCAAGTTCCTCAAAGACAGGATCCTTCCCTTAGATCCTAAAGAGGCCCAAAGGATCCGAACCAGAGCCGAGTGGTACACACTTATTGATGGAGTCTTGTACAAATGCTCCTACACCCAAGTAGGTAGCATACCCTACTTGAGGTGTCTCTCCCCCGATGAAGCCCAGTACACTTTGAAGGAAGTACATGAAGGGATATGTGGCGCTCACTTGGGAGCAAGGTCCCTCGCCCGCAAAATCTTGAACTATAGATATTTATGGCCTACTCTCATTCGCGATGCCGAACAACACGTTCGTCAATGCGGCTCTTGCCAAATTCTCAACAATCCGCCGCCTACTGCAAGTTCAGCTCTCCTCTCTATCCAATCCAACCCCTTTTGCAATGTGGGGAATGGACTTGCTTGGACAATTCCCCCCAGCACCGGGCCAGCTAAAGTTCCTTATTGTGGCAATCGACTATTTCTCTAAGTGGATCGAAGCCGAGCCCCTAGCAACGATCACGGAGAATAGGGTGCTGTGTTTCTTTTGAAAAAATGTTGTCTGCAGATTCGGCGCGCCCCGAATCTTGATAACGGACATTGAAACTCAGTTTATGGGGGCATCCTTCCGCACTTTTTGCACAAACCTGGGCACTCAGCAACCATTCTCCTCGGTCTCCCACTCCAGTCCAACTTTCAGGCAGAGAACGCCAATCGGCAAATTCTCTCCGGCCTAAAAGAGAGACTGAGCAGGTCGACTAAGGGGTTATGGGTAGAGCTGCTCCCCAATGTGCTCTAGAGCTATCGCACTACGAAGAGAACACTTACGGAAGAATCGCCCTTCAACCTTACTTATGGCTCCGAAGCCGTTATCCCTCTGGAGGTGGGTCTACCGTCCCCCTGCTTGATTGCTTACAACGAAATGCAAAATGCGAACGAGCTTCGCGGCAACTTGGACATCATCGATGAAATCCGTGAGAGATCCTCCATTTGGCAAGAAATCTATCGGCGTAGGATCGAGCAATCCTACAACAAGAGAGTCCGCTCTACTAATCTCAAAGAAGGAGACCTAGTGCTCAGGAAGCTGTCTATTTCTTTCCCCAGTAAGAAAGGCAAATTGGCACCCAATTGGGAAGGACCATATAAGATCTCCAAAGTTGTCTGCCTGGTCGCTTATCAACTTGAGATCCGGGGGCAAGAAGGTGCCGAGGACATGGAATGCAGAGCAGTTGTTGAAGTACCAAGAGGGTGTTTAAACACCGCTCCAAGCAACTTTTCCAAGAGTGTTCTCCTTAAAGCATGTTAAAGTTTGTCCCTTTTTCTTTATTAAGTGTAATAATGGCTCGCAACTTAGACGCAGTCGCTTAGTCGTTTTCAATAAAAGTGATCTACCCCCTGGAAATTCTATGTTCTAAGCATTCTGGTTGTACTACTTTTAGGCTTACAAAAAAAAAACTCATTAAACGACAAGTTTGAAGTCCAACACTTGGTTTGATGCAACTTTTGCTACTTGCGAATGAGCGAGTACAAAGTAGCTCACCATTCAGAATTTCTCCTACAACTATTGATACTCTCGAAATGACAAGTCCGGAGTCCAACACTTGGTTCGATGTAACTTTTGCTACTTCCGAACGAGTGGGTACAAAGTAGCTCACCATTAGGAATTTCTCCTACAACTGTTGATACTCTCCAAACGATAAGTTCGGAGTCCAATACTTGGTTCGATGCAATTTTTGCTACTTGCGAATGAGCGAGTACAAAGTAGCTCACCATTCAGAATTACTCCCCTAACTGTTGATACACTTGCGAACATTAACGAAACACAAATTTTCACAGGAAGCTCTAGAAATGAGTATATTATTTCATTAAAATTTGAGGTAAAGTCTAATTCTTGACCAAAAACTGATTATTTGGAATACAAGACTCATATGAAACGAAGACTACAAGATTACAAAATTCCGTCCTAGCCCTTCCTAGGGAACAGGATGCTTCTATTAAGCGATACACGGGGTCGGCGAGCGCTGTGTTGCTGCCGCCTCATTTTCATATAAGTCTCCAAGCCGGCGAGCCGAGTGGCATTGTCAGCACCTAGGAGAGTCACGCCCCGCTTTCCAAAATGAATACGGAATACAGAAACGAGACAAAAGTCCAGCGAATGATTTTTATTATCCATAAGCTGTTCAAGAATCTTTACAATATTCACAATAATCATCAGAGTCGGAAGCAAAAGAACCAACTACATGCACATATGAATCCAAAATACCATCAAGAATACTTGAAACCAATTATATAAATCTCAAATAGTCATGATCTGAATAAAACAAATATCTTGGGTCACATCACCCAAATACAAGAATAAATTTAAGTCTCAAAATACAATATTGTTCAAGCAAGCTACAAGAAATAATGATAATAAAATCCAGCACTAATATTTCATGTCACCAATACCGTCTGGAACCTGTTCTCCAAAGTCTGCAATTCAACAAATGCAGGAAAGAGAAAAAGAAAAAAAACAAGTACCCGTCAATTGCAAGTTATGTCCCACTTATAATATAGGATACAAGTATATGGAAAAACTAACTAGCAACATGGTATAAGCATGATGTCAAAATAAACAACTAGCATGACAAAGTGAACAAGTGTAAATGGCATGAATCAAGTGTCAAATAATATCATGTAAACATGCATCAAGAGTCAAGTATCATGTAATCATGTATCAAGTGTCAAGTAAGCATGTATCATGTTCAAGTATCATGTATCAAGTCTTGTAGTGATTACTATCTAGGTAGCACTTCTTGCAGCCCACCTTACATGGTTGCTACAGCAAACAGTTTCGCTTTAAATTTTATAGTGGACCATAAATGGCAGTATACTCGGGGACAAGTCAAGTAATCGAGCTCCAAGCTCCAAGTATCATGTATCATGTATCATGTGTCAAGTTGTACAAGTGGCAAGTGTAGTGTCTGGCGTGCAAGTATCAAGTAATCACGTGTCAAGTACCACGTCTCAAGTAATCGCGTAGGATCAGTGGATCTCCTTCCGAGTACACGTTTCTGAATTATCCACTATTAGATCTGTCCCTTAAATCCCAGCTTGGTTATTTATTATTAATGTCAAACAAGCATGTATATGTGCAAAATATATCAAGAATAACATGGCATGATCATGTGAAAAGTGCAAGTTGCAAGATAAACATGCACGAGTACAAGATAATACATGAAAGAATAATTTATCCAAATCTCAAGTTCAGGACAGTAAGACCACACTGTAGTAAAACAGTGATTCCCAGTGTTACAAATATGCAAATCTGAATCCGTCGAAACGTCTAGAAAATAGACTTCCAACCGAATCCAGCGAGTATAAATAAGTCATATATTAATTCACAAAAACATAGCTCAAAACTGATTTGAATACAAAAAATAAGTTCAGCCAGAAATCAAGAAAACGAATTCAAGAACAGGAAAACAGCATGAAAACACATTAAATAAATCCACAAAAAATCTGAGGTATTCCCCTATATGTCCAGTATCTAAATATAAAGTTTCGTAATTTTCTATTAAAGTTAGACCAGTCATCAAAAATAAGAAACCATCAATAAACGAGAGTTTTTTATTGGCAAATCTGGAATTCCCAACACTGCTGTACGAAAACTGTGATATCTCGTAACCAGTGAAACGAAATCCAATTCCGCCAAAGGGTATGAAAATAGATAAAATATACTAACTTTCATATTTCACAAATATTTTTCATACAGTAAAAGAAATCAGGGTGAAAATACGATTCTTTACAGAACAACGAGCAAAATATAGCAAGTATAGTTTTCATAAACGAGCATGAAACGACACATAAAAATCATCAATAAAATCCACCAAAATTCTGGGTAATCCCTAACTAGATAATGAAATACTGACCAAAGTTTTGGATCAAAATAATATATGTAGCATCAGTATCAAAATTATTTAGTCATCAAAATCATCGAAAAACAAAATCAGGAAAAGATCGACACCTCTGTAGTAAAACAGTCATAACTCACACATACGAAAACGAAATCGAGCAAGGTCAGAGGGGTTTGAAAATAGACGAAATTCTCTAAAACTCATGTTTTATACCGAAATTAAGATACTGACTTCAAGACAGTCCAAAACAGCAAATAAAACAGATCAGCGACAAAATACAGATTTTTTCATTTAACAAGTCAACATGTATCATACAAAACTTATTCAAAACACAACCAAACATGAAATAGAGTCTACCAAGTGTCCAAGCATCATGAATTAGGGTATCTAGCATATCCACACCAAGTATATCACATGGGTCTCAACCAAATCACGATTTCTCACAAAAGTCTCACATACATGATCAAATCAAGAATGGGTAAAACCTAAATTATTTCATGTCCATATTGTGTCGTGAGGCAACTATGGTCGAGTTTTCACAATAGAGACAAAACCCATCAAGAATAACTCAAACAAGAGTCGTCTCTAGACCCAACTACACTATAGGTGATATTTTTGACTTGTATCAAACAAATGAATTGGAGTACAAGTTACTTGCCTTAACCGAAGATGAAGAACGACGAAAATCAAGAATAACAAGCAAAACCCACGAACGAAAATCTTCGAACTAACGAATCCAAGAAACTCGAGCAAAAATCTCCACACAAACAAAACTCCAAAAGAGATCAAGAGAGAGGAAGATGGCGGCAACGGTGGCTTGCAACCACGGACGGGACACCAAGAGGGAGAGTCGAGGTGCAAGAGGGGTTGTATGGTGGTGTGAAGGGTGGTCGGCCAAGAAGGGGGTATCGGGTTTGGATGCACGCTGAGGGTGGGGGTCGGCGGCCTGGGGGTGTCGTGTTGTGCACAGGCTGGAGACGGAGGGGCTCGGCCTGGGTGTGCGGCTGTGTGTGCGGGGTGGAGTGCGGCGCAAGCAAGGGAGAAGGAGGCCGGGTGTGTAGGAGGTGTGGAGGCTAGGGTTAGAATTAGTGTTTAGGGAGAGAGAGAGGTAGTATATATATGTGAGAGGATTAGGGTTGAATATAAGTTGGGTTAATGGGTTAATTGGGTTGAGGGTATATTAGGAGTAGTAATATGATTTGTTTAATTGGGCTTCAAATAGGATACAATTTGTATAGGATATCAAATATGATTGTGGATTTTAATTTGGCTTTGGTCATTCTATTAGGGGTCAAACAATAGAATTGAGAATAGGACAAGCAACCAATCACCACCACAAACACCCCAAGAACAAAAAAATAAGAAGGAAAAGAACCAAATGAAAGAAAGAACAAAAATAATAAAGAACGAGCAAAAATAAAGCCAAACAAATGCAAAGAGCTCAAAATGAAATAAAATGAATATATATTGAAAACAATTCCAACATACGGTTCAGAAAAAAAAATACAAGAGAGAAAATATACCAAAACGAAAAATACACTCAAAAATACACAAAATGAAAAGCAGGGATTACAAGGAGCCTAACAGTCGCCCCAACAAATGCTCCGTTTGACGAGCCGGCTACCCCGCTCTGTGCGTCCTCAGGGTGTCTCATGACGGGGGGCAAGCGAAGCGCTAACTCATGCAACGACCTTCCTTGTGCGTACTCACCTCGAGGGTAGGAAGTGCTTCTGACGTTATTCCTCTCAGAAAGCCGTCGCTGACGAAGGTTCTCCGCCGCTAGCTCCACGATCCGCTCCTTCAGCGAGTCGTCTGTCACTCTAACCTTCAGGCGAGGGATTCGGATCGAGCTGCCCCCACGAGAAGCCTCAGAGATAGTCCTCCGAAGGTGCACCGCCTCCAGGATCTTCTCGAGCACTACGTTCTTCAGCTCGTTTCTCTCAGACTTCGCATCGAACAAACACTGATGAAGGAACTTGAGTCTCAGGCCCTGGCTGACGGCCATCGAGGGACATGTCTCCTCACCTTCAGGGGGGCACTTCGTGAAACCTCTCCTCGAGGAGCTTCAATTTGATTTCTCGACGAGCCAAGGTCAGCTTCAGGTGACCCAACTCCCGCTCGGCTCTATAGAGCATCTCCTGAGACCGAGCTAGCCCCAACTTGGCAACACTCAGATTAGACCGCAGACGAGACACCTCGCTAATCTGTGAGTCGAATAAAAAAAGAGAAAAAGGCGTGAATCTTTAAGTCCGAAGAACCGACATGGCAACACTGCGCCTAAACAAAGATACTGAGCTAGTTCCGAAGTAGAGCAAACCCACAAAAGTTTCGAAGCTACAACACTTGTAAAAAAAAATCATTGAAATTCAACGAGTACAAAAAGCGATGGCCGGTCTGCAATTAGGCAACATTTCATGACATTCAAAACAGATATGAACTACAACAAGGTCAAGGGCGGACCTTTTTAGCATGATCTCCGGTCGTCAAGGGCTCCAACCCTTGTGTGGCGACGACGATCGCCAGGGGCATGGCCTCCGCATCGGCCTCCACCTCTGCCTCGTCAACCCCTACCTCGACCACCTCGACCTCGTCATCTTCTTCATCCTCCTCGGAGGCGTCGTCGAACCCAGGGACAGGGTCGAGGAACATGCGCCATCCAGTGCAGTCTACCTCCGGGTAGGCTTCCTTCACCAGCGTGATTGCACGGGCATAGGCCTTAGCCATATTGACGGTGAGGTACCCTTTCGCCCTCTCCATCGCTTCGGCCTCGGCTTCCTTAGCTGCGGAGACCCTAGCGGCGGCAATGACGTCCTCCTTGTCCTTCGCTGCCAGCTCTTTTTGTTGGAGCAGCAGAGCGTTGTTAGCTTCAAGCTTCGCCACAACACTTTCGAGATACTCCAACCTTGCAGCCTTCGCCTCGGTTTCGAACCTCAACTGCTCGAGGTCCTTGGCAATCCAAGCCTTCTCTGCCCGAGCTCGGTCGGTCTCTTACTTCAAATCTTTCTCTAGTTCGGTCGTCTTTTCCATCAGACGACCGAAGTGGCAAATTATCTGCGAAAAGAAAGGCGGAGCACCAAGACGAACTTGGAAAGAATAGTTTATAAATGTTGAAAACCACAAGTCAATAATACTTACCGATACCGTCGCTCGTGCGATCTCGAGTGCGTCGTCACCAACGCCACTGGCATCCATGGCGGCCCTGTCCTTTGGCGTAGCAAGGTGCCGAACGGCTTGCATGTTGGACGACGAGTCCCCAAGAAACCCGTCGAGCTTACGGACTTGCCAGCCCGGGACAAAAATCATCTTGTGCTCCTCGATCAGGAACACCTCGGCCTCTGCCGTCAACGGCGGGGCCTCCAAACCCAAGGCCGCTGCTAAGGGGAAGGCCCCTGCCTCTGCCGAAACTGACATCGCTACGGGGGTCGACGGCCACTGAACAACTGCAGCCTGCACCGCTGCCTGCTCCACGGAAGTGGCAACTGTCTTCACCCTCGGTGAGGATACCTTGGAGACCACCATCTTCCTCTTCCTCGGGGCCTTGCTGCCCAAGACCCCACGCTGCGCCAACATGTCCTCGAAGTCCATAGCTTCTGCAATAACAAAAAAGAAAAGGGGGTTAAGCACAAGTAATGCCAGACTCAAGAAGAAGGAAAACACGAGGCTAAAAATAAATCACATACTAGGGTTTATACGGCTGAAATCCCCCCCTGAAGAGCACCTCCTCGGTCAGGTCCCTCCAATCAAACTTTGGCCGATCGAGAAGCATCCAAACCGTCTCGTCTTCGTCAGGGCTGAGCACCAGGCTCTCCTTCACCCTCTTCGAGACTTCTTCGACCCAAGTCATCGAGATGACCCACGGCTCTCGACTCCGGACAAGGAAGTACTTGTCCTTCCAGTGCTTTATTGAGTCGGGGCAGCTGACAAGCTTGGCGCCATGCCTCGGAGCCAAGTAGAACCTGAACTCCGACGTATGTTGTTGATGAACCCGATATACGGTCTGCAGCACCCTTAACTTCGGCTCAAGCCCTGCAGCCTGACAGTGAAGGATGAACCCGTTGACCAGCCTCCACACATTTGGCATGTACTAGACTGGGCTGGTCCGAAATCATCGCAACACCTCGACGACGAAGGGATGAAGAGGGAGCCGAACCCCAGCTATGAAGGCATTGACAGGCCAGAAGCACGTGTCCACTGGCATTGGAGAATTAGACCTCACTCCGGGCCCAGGCAACATCAGGTTGAACTTTTCTGAAATCGGAAAACACTTACGAATCGACGCCAGATCTGCCTCGTTGAGTATGGAGATCATCTCGTCGACCTCCGAGGTCTCAATGGCGGCATTCTCTTCGAAGCTCCGCCCCATGCCGTACATAATACACTAGGCTTGTTCGTCCGAAGGTCCCAAACCCTCTGAAGTCCGGTCAGTATCTCGGGCAGTCTACCGAACTCCCCCATCCTCTGCTGGCTTTCAACCACTGTCTCCACTACGACCGAAGAAGACCCTACCATGGCTTTGCCTTTGTCGATTGGAGGAACTTGGCTCGAGGTCGGCTCATAAGTGAGAGTAGGGGAGGTCTCCTGCCTCGTAGGAATGCTAGTCATTCTCTAAAAATAAACTAAGTATGAGATTACCTTGATTTGATAATGACTGCCGGAAAAGATCGCCGGAAGAAGAAGATTCTCGCCTGAAGCTCCAATAAGAGAAGAAAAATCACCTGAGTAAAAAACTAGAGAGTGAGCAAATGAGAAGGGGGTGGAGTTATATAGAGAGGGGCACATTAATCCAGACTAAAAATGCCTCTAAAAGCACAAAGGCCTGGCCCATTTACCACAAGACGATAGAAAATAGGGAAAACTCAATAGACCTTTGACTGGTCAACGGTCAAACGGTCAGCATGCCACATGTCATTCTCCTTGACTTCCGCAACCTATATTGAGCACTCTTGCCACCGACGTCCAAATGCAAGAAAAAATTCTCCAGGACTTCGGCAACCTGTGCCGAGCACTCTTGCCACCGACGTCCAAATGCAAGAAAAAATTCTCCTGGACTTCGACAACCTGTGCCGAGAACTCTTGCCACCGACGTCCAAATGCGAGAAAAAATTCTCCTGGACTTCGGCAACCTGTGCCCAGCACTCTTGCCACTGACGTCCAAATGCCAGAAAAAATTCTCCTGGACTTCGGCAACGTGTGCCGAGCACTCTTGCCACCGACGTCCAAATGTGAGAAAAAATTCTCCTGAACTTTGGCAATGTGTGCCGAGCACTCTTGCCACCGACATCCAAATAAGAGAAAAAATTCTTCTGGACTTCGGCAACCTGTGCCGAGCACTCTTGCCATCGACGTCCAAATACGAGAAAAAAATCTCCTGGACTTCGGCAACCTGTACCGAGCACTCTTACCACTGACGTCCAAATGCGAGGAAAATTCTCCTAGACTTCAGCAACTTGTGCCATGCACTCTTGCCACCGACGTCCAAATGCGAGAAAAAGTTTTCCTGGACTTCGGCAACGTATGCCGAGCACTCTTGCCACCGACGTCCAAATGCGAGAAAAAGTTCTCCTTGACTTTGGCAACGTGTGCTGAGCACTCTTGTCACCGACATCCAAATGCAAGAAAAAATTCTCCTGGACTTCGGCAATGTGTGCCGAGCACTCTTGCCACCGACGTCCAAATGCGATAAAATGCGTTGACTGGTCAACGATTAACGTACCACGTGTCGTGCTCCTGGACTTCGGCAACGGGTGCCGAGCGCTCTTACCACGACGTCCAAATGCGAGAAAATGCATTGACTGGTCAACGATCAACGCTCCACGTGTCGCGCCCCTGGACCTGGGCAACGGGTGCCGAGTGCTCTTGCCACCGATCCCCAATGGCGGAAAAATGCTTGCTTCCCGATGCGCGCTCATCATCGGAGCGCTCTAATTACGCCACATCATCAAGCGGAAGATCCACCATCAGATCGTTCAGGAAATCGCACCAACAGTATGATCAAAGCTCTAGATCGCGCCACGTTGATATTCTCTGATTAATTCTTTTATTTAAATTATTAATTTGAATTAATTGTTTAAAAATTGCAAAAATAATTAAAAATTCTAAAAAAATTAATTAGAATTTCTAAAAATGTAAATGTAAATTCAGGAAAATATTTTTGAACTCCTGGATGAATAATTGTTAATTAGAACTCTTAATTAATACTTTTTGAAAATAGATTGTTGATTCGCAAAATTGAATAAATAAATTAAAAAAATAATTTAAAAATTAGGAAAAAATCACAAAAATCTAGAAAAGTCTTAGAATAATTTTGGGCATATTGCTAGCTCAAAAAAACACTGTTACACCTCGAGCAAGATCCAAACTTCCTTAAGAACTCCGATAAAGTCCCGTACACCATTGAAACAGTAAAACTACTCCCCAAAGGCTGTAAAATACAGTCTTTAGGAGTGGGGGGGCTCATGATATGGCTCAAAATAGGATTAAATCGGGATCGTTCAAATTGGACACGGATCTTAAAGCTCTCAGGGGTAAAATGGTAATTTCACCTACAAACGGGTCTGAAATGGGTACTGGGTCTCTTTTCAAAGCCCAATAATCCATAAATGGGCCTGTCCTATTGGATACGGGTACCAATCTGTTACAAACCAATTCAGAAGGATAAAGAGGAATTAGATTCATAATTATCCCTAAGAGGCGGTTTTAACCACTTCTTATCCATCCACACCGGGAAGAAGAGATTTGTCCTTATCTCAAAACGGATCTCTAGGGTAATGATAAATACCCCTCTCTCCCCACCGTTTCAAGGTAATGAATCTATTCCAACCTAAAGCTCTTTCTTAATCTTGGAGATTACTGACAAGAGCATCGGAGGGTTCGTCATTGGGATCCATCCCGGTGTATCAAACTTCGTGATGGTTCACGGTAGCGGCAAGGAACAAGTCAAAACATAGGTGGAGTCAACATGTTTGCTTTACTGTTTTCCTCAAAGAACTCACAAATTTATCTGTTTACTCCCACACCCGAAATTAGCAGCAACACTTGTATATTAGCATTTTGAGCTCTGCTTTAGGTTTTTTCCAGGCTAATTGAGCTATGTTTTTGTTGTTTCAGAAAATATTCTAAGATCTGTTAATGTTCCAGTTCTGTTTGAGCTCTGTTTTTGTTGTTTGAGCTCTATGGATGTTGTGGTTATACTGATGGTGAAAACTATTAAGGACAAAGTTAGTGTATGAAGTTGTTATCTTTGTTTTTGGTGTTTATTATTTGTGTTCCATTTGTTATCATTTCTATGTAGGGAATACAAAATATCTTCAAGCAAATATATATACAAATCAAGCTCCCACTTACTGGAAAATGGAAATCTATTAAAGAGATTATTGGCATCTACTTCCTGATGCTTTATTCAAACCCATAAACTGCTCAACTCACAGATACTGCTTACAATTATATTCCCTGTAACTCAAATCTAAGGTAATTGACTGCAATAATCACAGATTTGTAGAAGCAAAATGATACATTGCCTGCACACAATCATAATACAAGTACAGAAACCTTCTCCACCTCAAAAAGTTTCACAAAAAGAATAGCAGACACTCAAAAACTGATGTCGTTAAGCATGAAACTTAACATTAAACTTCAAAGCACAATAATTCAGCTAGTTGTGCCCCATATTTGAGTATCACATAACTTCGACTGTAAATAAGTACATATTTTGACCCAAAATAACGGCATATCAAACACCCAAAAATTACAAGTTCAGCATCATTTTTACTCCCAAAATGAGGACTTCAAATATTAAACTTCAAAAAGCATCAATTAATCTTCATAGTTGCATTTTTTGTGTATACTTTGCAAACTACAACCTGTAATCAAATGATAAACATACAATTCATATAGTTGAAGAGAATGAAAAAGATGAAATTTCATTTCATCACTCATAAAGAACAAATAAATAAAATAAAAACTTAACCAGACAACAAAAAATATTTGGGAAGTCAGATTTGGGTGGTTCTCGAAGTAAGAGATTGACGTCGGGGGGTTGAGGTGGTCGGGAGCTTGGAGATGAATGAGCTAGGGTTTTGAATTTGAGGGGATTTCGAGAGACTTTCAGGAAATCACCTAGTAGGAGCGTGGGGTGCGTCGAGGAAGCGAAATTAGAGAGAAATCTAGGGTTTATGGTTTCGATTTGGAGCTAGGGTTGTCGGAGAAGGAGCTACTATTTGGGTGCAATTTGGGGGAGAGGATAGCAGCGGGGTAAGGGCGAGAGAAATCAAAGGAGAGGAGGAGAGAAGCTGAGGGTTTATGTGAGGGTGTATGTGAAATGACCAGAATGGCCCTCAAGTAAGTGAGATGAGCTGGGGGTTCTAGTGACCATTAGATCTCGATCCTGATCTAAAGCGAGATCGAACGGTTGAGGGCGAGTGCACACGGCTATGTGCACCAGGCTGGTGCACAATCGAAGAGCCCCCCCCATATATATATATATATATATATATATATATATATATATATATATATATATATATATATATATATATATATATATATATATATTGTTGCTGCTAATTTTTGTGTGGGAGCAAACAGATGATATGAGTTTTTTTAAAAATAATAAAAAGCTGAACTTTTTGACTTTCACTGATATTGACGGTGTCCAATTGATGTTGACTTCCGAATCTGACTTGTTAGCACCATTAGATCTGATCTTGATGGTGACGATTGCTTTGATTGACCTGCAAAAGTCTGAAATACTAGGGTGGACACTGGCGACAGATCCTCAAACACTCAAGTCAGAACTCAAGAATAGAAATAGAGTTTTTAGAGGCAAAATACTGATTACCTGGTTCTGATGGAGGTTGGGGGTGTTTACAGTCGCTTGGGGGTCAGTTTTAAGATATTGATTTATCTATACTTCTCGGTATTTTTGGATTGAATTGATTATCTCTTCTTCAGGAAGAAGAAGAGATAAGAGTTGTTGGAGAGACCGAGTTAACACTCTTCTCATCATAAGAGATGGTTTTTAAACCGTCTCTTATGGATAGTTATGAGTTTAAATTATATTTAAATAATCATGTACTCATTTACATTGGGATTTTATGACAACCAAGTATGACAGACTAGTTTTGGGCTATTAGGCTTGAAAGAGGTCCAATTCCCGTTTACGAACCCGTTTGTAGTGGATTTTACTGTTTTACTCCTGAGAGCTTTAAGATCCGGGCTCAATTTTAACGATCCCGATTTCGTTCTATTTTTACCCATATCACAAGTCCCCCACTCCCAAAGACTGAGTTTCACAATATTTAAGGAGCAGTTCGCCCATTTTTAATGGTTTGCAGAATTTATCGAAGTTCTCGGGGAAGTTTAGATCTTGCTCGAGGTGCAACAATGTTATTCTGAGCTTGTAAAGTACCGAAAATCATTTTTAGAATTTTCTGGATTTTCTGTGGATTTTCCAGATTTTTCTGATTTTTTTTCCAATTTTTAATCATTTTCGAATCTTTTATTCAATTTCTGAGATTCAATAATTAATTTTCAAAAATTTTAATTCATTATTCTAAATTAATAATTATTTTTTTTAGAATTTAAAAACATTAATCCGAATTAGTAATTATTTTTAGAATTTTTAATTGATTTTTAGATTTTAAATTATTTTTTTGAAAATCTTAAGATAATTAGTTCGATTTAATAATTAAATAAAGAAATTAAATTAATACTTGATGGTGTGGCAGAATCTGGAGCGTTGATCACGATGGGCGTGAAAATCACAGAGATCGAAAAGCAGAAAAGCGCCGTTGACCGTTGACCGGTCAACGGGGTTTTGCTCCAATTTCGATCGAGGGCAAGTTTGTTCGGCGTGCGCCACCGATCTTCTGCGATGCTTCGGCGTGCTGACATGTGGCGTTGACTGGTCAACATTTTTTTTATCGAATCTCAGCTGTTGGTCAAGATCGGGCGTGGATTGATCGAATATTTTTCAAGTGTACAAAATCACAATAAGTAGTATAATTTTAAATAAAAAGAGTGTCAAACCCATAAAGACCTATTATTTTATTGAGTATCGAAAGTCAATAGATTAACTACTATTTGGAAAATCGAAAATATGAAAAAAATAGCGACTAAACTAAATTAAACTAAAGGAATGAACTGAACTAATTAAAAAAACGAAATATGAAATTTTGTGGTTTGTTAATAGCAAAGCTAGTTCTAGGGCTTTTGATTTACCTAGTTAATCTCACACAATTCATAATTCTATGTAACTAGAAATTCTACTTTTTCAAGTTGTAGACCAAAATTTCCTATTTATTCAATGTTTTCTCACGAACAACACTAAACATATCTCCAACTACCAGTTTATCATATTTCTATGCACATTTTACTAATTGATGATTCATTAAGTTCAATGGATTTCTTTACAGTCACATTAATGGCAGTAAATCATCTCTAATTTCGCTCAATCAATGGTGTTTAATTCTATAATTCTAAATCACATGTTACCTCTCGGTCTCCCCATGATTCAATAAATCAAATACTAGTTGGCCAAATAATTATAACCATTAAGAACAAAAATTAAACACACAGTCATGAAAAAATAGACGTATCAAATAATATGAAATTAGAATTGTGTTCTCAAAACTATGGTACATCGAAATCCTGGAAAAATAAATTTAGTTCATGATGATTTTGCAACTAAAAAACAAGTTTTTGGATTGCATAATAATAAAATTTAGAAGAGAGAAGAAAAAACTCGATTGTTGTATGAAGCCGAAATTGAAGAGCCTCAGGATCTGCGCTCAAATCAGAGCCACACTTCTTCTCTTCTTTTCTTCTTCCTCAGTTTTCGCGCCCTCTTTCTCTCTCCTGGTTATTTTATTTTCTTTTTCCAACCGCACTTCTTTCTTTTCTTTATATATATATATATATATATATATATATATATATATATATATATATATATATATACTAGATTTGCCCGTGGGCACGTGCCTACGGCACGTCTTCAGAACGATACATCATATGAAAAGCTTTATAAACAGTAAATCAACAATCATGTAGCTCAAGTTTAAATAGTATGGCAATAATTAGTTGCGAATAAAAGTCTAGCTCAAGTTTAAATTATATGACAATAATTAGTTGCAAATAAAAGTCCATGTTTTCACACACAGACACACACAGACACACACACACACACACACACACACACACACACATATATATATATATATAGAGAAAGAGATAAAAAAAATTAAATAAATAAAGAAGTTGTTTTAGGGGGGGGATGTGTTTTGTGAGGTTAAATTTGGGCCTTTGATTTTGAAGGGATTGAAGGAGAGCCACTTGATAGCTTTCTTTGTGTTTTATTGTTATACTAGATTTTCCCGTGGCCACGTGCCTATGGCACGTCTTCAGAATGATACAACATATGAAAAGTCTTGTAAACAGTAAATCAACAATTATGTAGCTGAAGTTTGAATAGTATGACAATAATTAGTTGTAAATAAAAGTCCATGTTTCCATTAGTATATGGTGAAAAATATTACAAATTGTGTTATAAAGTTCATGTTTCCATATATATATATATATATATATATATATATATATATATATATATATATATATATATATATATATATATGTAGAGAGAGAGAGAGAGAGAGAGAGAGAGAGAGAGAGAGAGAGAGAGAGATAATTAAATAAATAAATGAGTTGTTTTTGGGGGGGATTTGAAATTGAGTTTTTTTTTTTTTTTTGGGGGGGGGGGGGGGAGGGGGGAATGTGTTTTGTGAGGTTATATTTGGGCCTTTGATTTTGGGGGAATTGAAGGAGAGCCACTTGATAGCTTGCTTTGTATTTTATTATATAGATAGTTATAATAAAATGATACGAATATTTTTTTTAAATGGTAAACAGGGAAGTTACAATAACGGAAGGCAATACATTAATCAGTCGGAGAGAAAGCAAACAGCTAAGAGGCTAAGTTGCATACGAAAAGGTATCCCCTTTAAACAAAGAAAGGGTCTTAAGTTTACAATAAATTATTTGTATTACATAGATACTGCACCATTCCTAAGAAGTAAAGTAATGTGCAACAAATACTCAGTGTTACTAATCCGTAAGCCTACAACAAATCACGTTGCAGCAATGGGAGGAAGCAATATGCGAGTCAACTTCACATAACTTCATCATCAAACCATCCAATATCAAAGACTAATATCCATGCTTGCGTCATGAACTCATTTAAATCTCAAGTTATAATGATTAAAATTCTAGAATATAAATTGTCCAAGTACCAACATGTGAATCAATAAGATCAAGTGAAAAAGCTAATGATTCAAGATCACTCTCCAATAAGTTTGATTCTGCAAAACAAAATAGTCGACGATTGTGGATATTTGTACAGTGCCCTATTAAACTGCATCGAGAATACTGGAATATCTACACAACCTCCTGCCAGCGTCGTTTTCAGATCATCAATTTCGGCAGCTATTTTCATATTCTCCTCCTCCTCTGAACTTATCCCCTTGTTCAATTGCTCCACGTACGCATCTGCAGCAATCAATACATTAGGCTTAAGCAATTTTCTCAAACTGATGGTATGCATTATTACATCATAAACAATAAAGATTGCAACAGTAATTTAAGGTGAGAGTTTACTGAAATCTTCGAGTGCTAAGGCTGCGACATTCGACTCCTCCAACTCCATCGCTCTAATTACCCCCTGAATTACAAAGATCGAAAACACGATTAATTCGAAAAGGAATGAGAAAAATTGGGGGAACTAGTTACCTCGAAATCGAAAGCGCATTCTTGAATCTGATCGACAATAGCTGACCCCGAAGAATGATCAGATGAATCTGATGAGATCTGCTTTAATCGACTGGGAAGACAATACAGAAAGGAGATATTGGAGAAGAGAAGATTGATGCGTTAGGTTAAGGAGGTGTTAAAACTGATGTCCGGACTATTTGTAAGTGTGGCATCTCTGAGGTGTCGTTCATCGGAGTTAGGGTTTTCTCCATTGTTAGCACTCTGATTGCAAACAGGGTGGAGGTCGGGGCTATCAAGAACAAAAGGGAGAAGCAGGGGGCGCTATGTGGTGACAAGATCGAGAATGGAGCAGGGGGCACTGTCGATGAGAGCGGAAGGGATGAGCAGGGGGTTTGCGGCGTCGGGGTTGGCTTGGTGGTCGGCGATCGAAATAGGGAGGGGGTTGGCACTGGGGGGTCGCAATTGGAGGTGGGGGCGGGCAGAGCGGAGAGAGAGAGGGGCTGCGAATGGAGGTGGAAGTAGGGGGCGGGGAGAATGGGGGTAAGATGAACATGATCGATCAGAGAGAGAGAGAGTGGGGAGAGAGAGGGAGACAGTGAGAGAGAGAGAGAGAGAGAGAGAGAGAGAGAGACTGAGTGAGCGGAAGAGAGATAGAGACAATGAGAAAGAGAGAGAAGGGGGGTATTTTAGGAAAAAGAGAGAGAGAGTGTGTGTGGGTTTTGAATTTGTGGGGTTTAAAATTTTGGGCGGGAAAATATGTTTTGTAAGAATCAATCTGGGCCATTGATTTTGGGGGAGATTGAAGGAGAGCCACTTGATAGCTTTCTTTGTAATTTATTATATATATATATATATATATATATATATATATATATATTGTAGAACCCCTTATTTTCAAATATTATTTTAAATATTTGAAAATGAATTAAAATGATTTTCTGGAGATTTAATAAATACTTTCTAAAGTTTTATCTTTTTACACGTGCGAAACACGTGCAAATACTTTTGGTAAAAATAACCAATTTTATATTTTTATTAGATTCTCCTAATTACAATGGAGTATATTCTAAATTTGGGATTTTTCTGAATAAAGAAACTATTTTTACAAATATCTCGAAAGAGAGGGGCTTTTATGTAAAAAGTCGTTTGGACCTTAAATAAACTATAAAAATTTGTTTTTACTAATATTTTGGTTTCCCATGGTTAGCATTTAAATATAAATATATCTATATTTTATTTAAAGTCGATTTGGTGAAGATTTAAACAAAAAGGGTGTTTTTGCAAATATGAAATTTATGTAGAATCTTGTGCAAATATTTTTCTGGAAAGTAAAGGTCAAATATTTTGACTGGAAAATAGAATATGTATTACTAGATATTATTTCTGATTTTCTGGATTTTTATAAATATTTTATGATGTAATTGCAAATATTACAAAAGGGAGGGTTTCTGTGCAAAATCGCCACCCTGAGTGTAAATTCGGGATTTTCTTATCTCTGGGCCGTGCTGGGTAGTTGGAAAACTTAGTGGTAAAATTATTTTATTTACTTTTGATTTATTTAACTTATTTTAACTAAGGAATGTTATATAGGTGAAGTAATAAATTGAAAAAGGACTATTTTGCAAAAGTACTTGAAAACCCTAATTCCTTTCAATCCCGGCCTGTATAAAAGAAGGTGTGCAGCCGTCATTCGCTGCACTACTCCAGATTTATTATATTATTAATTTTTTGGTGATCAAGAGGAGAATTTTTGGATCTCGCAAAAAGGAAGGCTTTTCGTGGATTTTCTCAATTCAAAGGTGAGTGACATTGTGTATTTTGTTTTTGTTTTGTGAATGTTATAAATTCGTCTTGTTGTTGATCTATGTGTGCGAGTGTCAATGATGTATTGATTTGATGTTGTGAATGATATAGATCTTGTGTTGTGGTATGATTCATGTGAATAATTGATGTTGTTGTACCATATTGTGAAATCTATGGAAGAATAGTAGATCTTTGTTGATAAAATTTGTTGCTAAAAAGCATGTTAAGATTTGAGTATGGTCGGATGTTGTGCATCTGGATCTTATTTTTGTAAATCAAATTTTGATTTAGAATTGTGGAAGGAATTTAGTTTTGAGAAACCCTAATGAAAGAATTAGAGATCTAGAACATGAGAACTTGAGTTTTGACATATTTGATGTTTTGAGTAATATACCCATAATGAAGATTTTTTGAGATCTATCATTTTACCTGAATACGAACTATTTTCATAAACAATGAATCTTTAGAAAACTCCAGTTTTAATTATTGTATTCAGACCTAAGTTATGAAAACTGTTGGCCGACAGCCGACTGGTCTACCTATCAGTCGACTGGTAAGACCCTACTGTTGTATCATTAGCCTTTTGAAATTCGATCTGGACAGCCGATTGAGATCCTTTTCAGTCGACTGGTATACTTAGAACTTATTTTGTAAAACTATGTCAGTTTCTTGTCTGGACAGTCGACCAATACCTCCTTTAAGTCGACTTATATACTTAGAATATTTTTGTGAAAATTATTGAAATTTACCTCGGTTAAGTCGACCGATTCTCTTTTAAGTCAACTGTTATGACTTAGTTTATTTTTGTAAAACTTTGGATAATTGTCTTCTGGACAGTCGACTTACCACAGTATAAGTCGACTAGTACTGGAGGATCTTTGTAAACTTTAGTGTTATTTCGAATGATTGGTTTTCAGATAATTCAGTCTATACTTTGTATTCAGTTAAGCTTTTGATTTGAGAAATTCAGTTGAGCTAATTTTGTTTAGTGGAAAGTTGTTTAAGACTTTTGAGCTTGAGTCTCTATAAGTGAGTGACCCTAGTATACCGATGTTGAGTTATTTTGTTGAGGTCCGTAGAGGTATTTCAGTTATTCAGTTTTGATTTTAGTCCGGTAGGGTACACTACTCTAGGAGATTCGTTGAGTAATTAAGTAACCCAAAAATAATAAGGACAGGCACTAGTGGTGATATGATGAACGGGAACATGGGTTATGCACCTCAGTATGACTTTAGATGTGGGATTTAATCTCCGGAATTATCCAAGTAACTTTCTTGAGATGTGGGATTTATCTCCGGAATTATCCAGGTAAATTACCTGAGATGTGAGATATATCTCCGGAATTATCCAAAGGGTTGCTTGCGATGTGGGATTGATCTTCGGAATTATGAAAGTCGAGGCGACGCACATGGGGTATTCATGTGATGATGTGTCTATGTCTAGATGTGGGATGATCTCCGGAATTATCCAGGTAAAATACCTGAGATGTGGGATCCATCTCCGGAATTATCAGGCATGGGCTAATTCTCACAGTTTATCTTTATCTCGTAGTAGTCATCGTGAAAGGATTAGTTGCATAGCGGGGGAATGAACCCTATGAAGTGAAGACGTTAAGGGCTTGCACCGAACCTATGTAGAATGGGATGCATAGACTTCGACAAGTATGCATTAGAGAGTCCGCATATAGACTTTGTGTTGTCTTGACTTGGTTTCGTGCATGTGTTTTCCAGTTTTCCCACACTTGACACTTAGACTAGATGCACTTGTTGTTTTCATTCTATGATGTTTTCATGCTTTACATCTTTGTTATTTCTCATTCCTTTATTCTTGTGGATGATACATGTTGTTGATAACCTTATGTTTTACGATTAAATTATGTTGTTTGTTTTTATGTCACTCACACCATTTATGGCTAACCCCTTTAGTTTTGGGGGTTAGGGATCATCTCTAGCCTCATATGTTACAGATTGTTGCTTAGAGTTTGGAGGTTGGATGCTTGAGATAGTTTTGGAGACAAACTGATGTAATAGAGCTTTGTGTAAAATTTTAGTAAAATAAGTGTTGTGAAAAGAAAGATGTAATTCAAGGTGTTTGTAATTCCGCTGTGTTTGAAAAAGATTGTTGTAATAAAAGTTTGGAATAAAATTATTTGTGTTTTTGGGCTATGTGTACTATTACATTGAAGTTGATGCTGGGATTGTGCCACGTATTTTCTAAGTTATTATGTTAGAAATTTGGGGCGCTACATATATATATGTATATATATATATATATATATATATATATATATATATATATATATATATGGAAGTCTTCTATTGTGCACCACCTATGGTGCACACGGCGTGTGCACTCGGCCTTCCCGCCTTCGTATCGATGATCCAAACCGTTCATATTGATCTACACATCTAAATTAGTCTAAATATGTAAAATCAAATCATTTGAAATTCATTTGTTCATCCATTGAAGTGTTACAAAATTGTATGATTAAAAATCATTGTTTTTTATAGTCACATGATGGATGGGCAAATGAATTTCAAATGATTTGATTTTACATATTTAGACTAATTTAAATGTTTGGATCAATGTGAACGGTTCGGATCGTCGATACAAAGGCGGGAAGGTCGAGTGCACACGAGTGCGCACGGAGGGGTGGTGCACAATGGAAGATTTTCCTATATATATATATATATATATATATATATATATATTCCTTACAACCACAACCTCCAGAGCCCTTCGTATCTCGTGCCGCCTTTCTGTTCTCTCTTTTAACGCCCACTTCTTCTTTCCTTGTCTGCCTTTATATAGGGAAAATAGTAAGGTTAGTTAATAGGATTAATTAATTAAAATCACAAGATTAAGAATAATCTATTAGATTATAAATTAACATTTAACTAATTATATCCAATAATCAATTCCAACACTGTTGATTTATTTATTTTTAAATATTTTATTCCAAAATTTTATTCCACCCCCTAGTTGACCGTAATATTTTCTATTAATTCTTCAAAGAGTCAGTTTGTAAAAAAAACATGTATTTGAGTGCTCAATTTTTCAGAAATCTTCACGTAAAATAAATTTAAAATTTGAAACCTTTATCCTTGTTTTCTTCCTTGGTTTTACCAAAACGCTTACTTTTTGCACTTATCCATCTCATTTCTACAAAAATAAACAAATAAGTAAAATCAACTAGAAAGAAGATATAATTCAAATAAATAAACGCGAACTCTCACTTTTTATGTGTAAAAATAGTAATAAAATAAGGTATAAATTACACTCATCATGGATCAGGAGGGGAATTATTTGCACCATTTTCAGATCAGGGGCAGGTTTGTTCGGTGCTGCACGTGCAGTGCAAGTGCATATTTTTCTGATCGAATGTCAACCGTTGACCAAGATCGAGCGCTGAACGGGAGGAGCATAATTTGTGCCATTTTCAAATCGAGGGAAGGTTTGTTCGGCACTGCACGTGCAATACACATATTTTTTTGTGATCGAATCTCAGCTGTTGATCACGATCTGGCACAAATATTGAAGAGAAATTTGCACCATTCAGTTCGGAGGCACGTTTGCTCGGCGTTGCACATGTAGTACATGTATTTTTTGGCTGCATCTTTTTTTGGTACGTGCGGCGCATGTGTAATAGTTAGTTCGGCTGCAAAACAAATTGCCGAAGAAGGGGGTTGTTTGGATTCAAACCCATGCTCGTTGAGGTGGGGGATAAGCAGCCTAACCACTTGACCAACTTGCTTCTTTGTAGAAGTTAGTTATCACACTTTATTTAACTTGATGACGCTCTTTTAAGAGATCTGCATGGTGTTGCGGTATAATGAACTTTCCCAGTGCTACGGAAGTCCGATTGGAGTGTGTGACCCCTCGTTTCGAAGGTGACTCGAAGATACAATTTCTCTTCAGAAGTTAGCTGAAGAATCACCCATCTTTAGGGTCAAAACATGCACGCAATATCCTTGATTGTATGAAGTTGAGAAGAGCTTCGGTGTTTGGAATCTTCGAAGAGGAGCTCCACTCCCGTGGGCTAAGAAGAGGAGCTTCACCACGGAGAAGCTATGAAGAAGACCTTCGTAATACCTGTAACACCCCGACCCAAAATAACGATTTTTCTAACAATTGCCCACCACAGGCTTGCTCATAAAAGGTGATATAACTTATTGGTGACCTCTAATCCCAGGCAATTATATATATACACACAATTAATCTCAAATCTTCCCGGTATGGGATTATTAAATCACACATCTCACTTCTTCTCACATGCTGATGTCAGCCTGACCAACCTGTGCCCCACACATCAGCACACTTACAAGGCAGCACCTACCACACACCGGGGCCCACTGTTGTCAACAACGCACAACAACACTCCTTCCATTTAATTCAGTTGAATTAAATACCATACACCCCCCCCCCCCCCCCCCCCCCCGCCTTCTCTAGACTCTCCTATAGGTCATTTTTAATTAATTCTCTCTCTCTCTCTCTCTCTCTCTATATATATATATTCTTAATACGGGGTGTTACATACACCCCCCTTAAGAATTCAGCATTCTCGTTGAAGCCGGGACATGCATTGTAGCGCAGGATCTCCTTTCTAGCCGATGTGGAATGGCGTACCCTGATTCTGCTAGCTATACAACTATACCTGGGACTCTGGTTACCTACCAGTGCACATCTACTAGCTCCATCTCAGGCATAACCACCACTTTGTACCCACACTCGGTGTTGAAAGTCGGCTCTGATACCATTTGTAACACCCGGCCCAAAACAACAATTTTTCTAATAACTGTCCACCACAGGCTTGCCTCATAAAAGGTTTCATTGATTATTGGTGACCTCTAACCCCAAGAAATTATATATATATATATATACACACACACACACACACACACACACACACACACACACACACACACACACACACACACACAATTAATATCAAATCTCCTCGGTATGGGATTATTAAATCCCACATCTTACTTCTTCTCGCATGCTGACGTCAGGCTGACCAACCTGGGCCCCACACATCAGTGCACTCATAAGGAAGCACCTGCCACACACCGGGGCCCACTGCTGTCAACAACGCACAACACTCCTTCCATTTAATTCATTTTAATTAAATTCCATACAACCCCCCCTATAGACTCTCCTATAGGGCATTTATAATTAATTATATATATATATATATATATATATATATATATATATATATATATATTCTTAACACGGGGTATTACATACACCCCCTTAAGAATTTAGCGTTCTCGCTGAAGCCGGGACATGCAACGTATTGTAGGATCTCCTTTCTAGCCGATGTGGAGTGGCGTACCATGATTCTTCTAGCTGTACAGCCCTACCTGGGACTCTGGTTACCTACCAGTGCACATCTACTAGCTCCATCTCAGGCATAACCACAACTCTGTACCCATACTCGGTGGTGAAAGTTGGCTCTGATACCATTTGTAACGCCCTGACCCAAAACAACAATTTTTCTAACAACCGCCCACCACAGGCTTTCCTCATAAAAGGTGTTATAGCTTATTGGTGACCTCTAACCCCAGAAAATTATATATATATATATATATATATATATATAATTAATCTTAAATCTCCCCGATATGGGATTATTAAATCCCACATCTTTCTTCTTCTCGCATGCTGGCCTCAGCCTGACCAACCTGGGCCCCACACATCAGCGCACTCACAAGGAAGCACCTGTCACACACCGGGGCCCACTAATGTCAACAACGCGCACAACACTCCTTCCATTTAATTCATTTGAATTAAATTTCATACAACCCCCTATAGACTCTCCTATAGGGCATTTTAAATCAATTATATATATATATATATATATATATATATATATATATATATATTCTTAACACGGGGCGTTACAATATCCTTGGGAAGAGTCATTCGGGACGTGAGTTTGAGGTGCAACTTTAGGGGTGAGTTGAGCTCTGAACTCGTTGTGGAATAAGGCCGCTCGGGAGGCGAGCGGGATGAAGAGCATCACTAGGCCCTAGAAGAGAACCGTTCGGGAAGCGAGTGTTAAGAGAAACTCTAGTGGTGAGTTGGGCTCCGAAGCTGTTATGGAAGAAGGCCGCTCAGTCGCGAGCGAGATGAAGAGCAACCCCGAGCTCTAGGAGAGAGCCATTTGGGAGGCGAGTTTGAGAAGCAACTCTAGGGGTGACTTGATCTGCAAACCCTTTGTGGAAGAAGGCCGCTCTAGAGGCGAGTGGGATGACGAGCATCACCAAGATCTATGGACCATGAGTATGGACTCCAAACAAATTGATGACGAGTTTTGGGAGCACTCAAATGGTGAGCCGTTCGGGTGGCAAGTTTGAGGAGCAACTCTAGATGTGGGTTGAGCTCCGAACTCATTTAGAAGAAGGTCGCTCGGGAGGCGAGTGAGATGCAAAGCATCACCAGGCTCTAGGAGAGAGCCATTCGGGAGGTGAGTTTAAGGAGCACCTCTAGGGATGAGTTAGGCTTTGAACTTTTTCTTGGGGGCAAGAGGCTAAGCGGCTCTGTGAGCCATGCGCACACCTGCTCGGGAGCATACTTTCTCGGGGGCAAGTGGCTGAAGAGACCCTATGAATCGTGAGTGGACTCCGAATAAGGTGACGATGAGTTTTGGGAGCACTCGAATGGCAATCTGAACTTCGTACACTTGCTCGGGAGGATGTGTCTAGAGCAGCTCTATGAACCATGAATGGACTCTGCACTTGTCTAGGGTTGTTATAGGAGTACTCAAACAGCGAGCCGAACTCCGCATACTTGCTTTGGGGTAAGTGGCTAAAGCGGCTCTTTGAATCGTGAATGGACTCTGAACAAGGTGATGATGAGTTGTGGGAGCAATCAAATGTTGCGCCGAACCCCGCACACTTGCTCAGGTGCATGTGGCTAGAGCGGCTCTATAAACCATAAATAAAATCTGTACTTATCCGGGGTTATTTTTGGGAGCACTTGAATGGCGAGTCGTGCCCCTACACACTTGCTCCGGGACAAGTGGCTAGAGTTTCTCTATGAACCCTGAATGGACTCCGAATATGGTCACGAAGAATTTTGGGCACACTCGATTGGCGAGTCATGCCCCGCACACTTGCTCGGGGGAAAGTGGCTAGAACGACTATGAACCATGAGTGGACTCCGCACTTGTCCAGGGCTGTGCACTTGTACGGTGAGACATACTCCACATACTTGCTCGGGGGTAAGTGTGCCCGTGTGAATCAATGAATCGTGAATGGATCCTGCACTTGCCCGCTGGAGTGCTTAGTGAGTAGATGGTGTTGCTCGGGCGCGAACCATGTGTTTGACTCATTTGCATCGGAGGAAATTTTAAAAGAATTTTTTAAAAGAAAAGACTAAATTTTATTTGAAAAATAAAAATAAGTGGCTGCTTTGATGCTAGCCTTTATTATGTGTTGCATCCGTTATAAGTGTCGTCTTTTATTACATGGTTGAGGCTGACTACTAGAGGAGGGGGTTAAGCAACCTCATTGTACTTCATCGGGTGTTTGGTGTTCCAAGTGAAGAATTCTTAGTTCTCCCTAATGTAAGTGTTGAGTTGCTCATTGACTTGATGGGAAAGTGCCTTGTTCACCCGAAAACACTTAGCTTGATCTTCTTGGGATAAAGAGATTTCTGCTAGTTCTTCTAAGGGTTCAGAGCTGACTTGTCCACTCTATTGGGGGAGCTCCATAGCGTTGAGGGGGATGATCGAGCCCCCATTATGGTAGCGTAATACGCCCGAGCGGCTTCTTAGCTTCCTTTGGCTTTCCCTACCCCTGTTGCTGTAGAGAACTTCATCTTCATGTGGTAGGCTGAGGCAACCGTATGAAAGGCTGCTAACCCCGGGCAACCAAAAATGGCATTATAGGCGAACTTCATGTCGACAACCATGAAATTGAGTGCTTCTGTGTGGGTAGTTGGAGCTTGCCCCACAGTTTCGTCAAGGGTGACTATTCCCTCGATTAGAACTGGGGTTCCGAAGAATCCATGGAGAGTGTACTCGGCGGGCTTGAGGCGGTCACGCTTGATCTTGAGGCCCTCGAATACATTTAGGAAGAGGATGTTTACCGAGTTGTCATTATCTACCATGATGTGGCACACCTCACGATTGACCATACATATGCTGATTACTAGTGCTTCGCAGTGAGGTGTTCGAACACCTTCCAGGTCTTGGTCTGAAAATGTGATCGAGACCCTCGAGTTCTTAGGAGGGGGATATTATGCACCGAGTTCACTTCTTGGAGAAACGCTTTCCTGGAGGAGTTAGATGATCCCCCATTGGTCCCCCATGGATTGAGTGTAATCTCTCCATGCACCCCGAGCCTTGGGATTCGACTGGTTTCTCTGGTCTCTTATTGGCTCCTCTTGGAGGAGGGGGTTCAGTGTCATTTTCTTGAGCGAACTTGGTGAGGTACCCACGTCGAAGTAGCCCTTCAAGTTAATTCATGAGGGCTTGGCAACCATTTGTGAGATGTCCGTGATCTTTGTGAAACTCGCACCACTTGTTCATATCCCTTCTTCCACTTGAGGCATTCATCTTGGGGGGAGGTCAAAGGAGTCCTTCCTTGTCAACTTCCACGAGGATTGTAGAGATTTTGGCATTAAGCAGAGTGTACTTCTCAAAACGAGGCATTGGAGGTGGACGACGCTGGCCTGTGGCATCCTTCTAGGACTTACTAGGTTCGTCTTTGTACTTAGTGCTCTTCCATTTGTTCCCGGATGAGATGACTTTCTGTTCTTAAGGTCAAATAGCATCCTCCACTTGGATGTACTTATCGACTCTTTGAAGGAGATCGGATAATTCCCGAGGAAGTCTTTTGACTAGAGAGGCTTTAAGGTGGTCATGATTTGTATTGTGCCTGAAGGCAGCCATGACTATGGCTGGGTTGATTGAGGGGATGGACCGAGACTCGATGTGAAGCGTCGAACATAATTCTTGAGGGACTCCCCATCCCTTTGCTTCAAGTCGAGTAAGGATGCACTTGTCTTCTGTCTTATGGCTGGTGATGAAGTGTGTGAGGAAGAGCTACTCAAGTTGGTCGAAGGAGAAGATGGACCCTGGAGAGAGACGAGGGAACCACTCCCGTGCGGATCCTTTTAGGGTTGTTGGGAAAGTCTTGTAGAGAAGGGAGTCAGATGTTCGATGGATCATTATTGGGTTTAAAACTCTCAATGTGGTGTACTAGATCGGTTTCCTCGTTGTAGGATTCAAAGGTTGGGATCTTGAAGTTGGCCGGGACAGGAGCCTCAATGATCTTCTTGGAGAATGGAGAATCTGACGGGACGGTAACTTATTTCCTATTTTCCTTCTTTCTGCTTCAGCAGTGCTAGAAGATTTTCCATCTTTTGGAGGCATCAGAGGGCGATGTCCTCTTACTGATCGGATATAGTGGACCCATGGGACTCCTCACGTTGTGGAGGGGTAAAACGGTGAGGACTGGGTTGTCGAGTCTTGGGAGGAATTATGTTAAGGGCCTAAAGAATTTCTTCTCTGAACTCTCGGAGTTCTGCTCTGGTGACAGGTACTTCTTCCTCCCTCCATCCCTCTTCTAGGAGTTGTTCTGTTGGTTGGAGTTGGATGCCTTCTCTCTCGGAGAGGATTTCTTATGTGGTCCCTTGGGGTGCGGTGGTTTCTTCGCTCCTTAGGAGAGGGGGATCTTCTTTGCCTTTTGGGAGAAGGAGTTCTTCCGTCCCCCCTTATAGAAAGGGTTCGTCTGCATCCTCGGCTCCAAGGAGAGGAGCTCCTCGCGCCTACCTGATGTGACGGATGTGTCCTGCTTGAATGACCCCGCTTTCAGACTCCTGCTTTCTGGAGTTTATGAGATGGTGGAGATCTTATTAAGGTTGAGGTGCCCCGGGAGGCACGGTGGAGGGTGTAGAGGTGTAGACTGACCCTATGTTCTCTCCAATGTGTTGCGCAGGGGGTTGATTTCTTCGGGAGCCCCCCAGTGGAAGCTCCTTGGAGGAGGGTTTTGTAGGCTGCTGAGGCTGTTTCGGCTAAAGGAGTTGATCTGGCTGAAGGGTAGGAGGGACGTCCTGAAGAGGAGGAGGCGGAGGAAGAGGGTTGGCTCGTCGGCTTGAGGTCGCCGCCTTCCCTTTCCCCTTTGGAGGTATGTGTAGCGCCCCGAATTTCTAATAAGATATCTTAGAAAATACGTGGCACATTCCCAGCGATCCACTTCAATACAATATTAAACATAACCAACACCACTAAAAATTTTCAAACATTTATTACAACAAAACCTTACATTGCACAGCGGAATTCAAATATCTCAACTACAAATTTATCTCAAAACTGTTATTACAATTTTACACAAACACTTAAGAATCAATTTATCTCAAATATGCCTCTAGCATCCAATTCTCCATCACTAAGCAACTACCTGCAACATGTGAGGCTAGAGATGATCCCTAACCCCCAAAACTAACGGGGTCGGCCATAAATGGTGTGAGAGATATAAAAATAAACAAACAACATAAAAGATCATACCTCATAAATTCTTAAACAACAGGTACTAAATGATTATGGAAAGTACGAAATGACAGGTAACATAAGACATCAAGTGATACTAAGCTAAGTGTCATGTGTAGAATATAGGAAAACCAAATGCATAAAACCAAGCCGAGAAACAATTACTCTAGATGCAGACTCGCTAATGCGTACTTGTCGAAGTCTATGCATCCCATTCTACATAGGTTCGGTGCAAGCCCTTAACGTCTCCACTTCATAGGGTTCAATCCCCTGCTATGCAACTAATCCTAACACGATGACTACTACGAGATAAAGATAAACCATGGATAGTATCTCATGCTCGATAATTCCGGAGATGGATCCCACACCCAAGATATTTCACTTGAATAATTCCGGAGATCATCCCACACCGAAACATTGACACGTCACCACAATATACCACATGTGCTTCACCTCGACTCCGATAATTCCGGAGATCAATCCCACACCACAAATAGTTACCATGATAATTCCGGAGATTGTCCCACACCACAAGACTGTGATAATTCCGGAGACATATCCCACACCACTAATAATCTACTGTGATAATTCCGGAGATTAAATCCCATACCGAAAGCCATACTGAGGTTCTTGACTCATGTTCCCGTTCATCATATCACCACTAGTGCCTATCCTTAATATTTTGGGTTAATTAATTACTTAACGAATCTCCTAGAGTGGTATAACCTACCGGCCTAAATTCAAATCCAAATAACTGAAATGCCTCACTGGGCCTCAACAAATAACTCAACACCGGTACTCTAGGGTCATACGCCTCTAGAGACTCAACTCAAAATATACAAACAAGGTTCCACTAAACCAAGTGGCTCAACTGAATGTCCTGAAGGAAATGCTTATCTGAATATCTCAAAGTCAATTGCTTAATCATATACTGAACTGAATGACAAGTATGTACTAAATTATCTGAGAAACCAATCATTCGAATTAACACTGAAGTTTACAAATATCCTTCAGTATTAGTCGACTCATACTGATGATAAGTCGACTGTCCAGAGGACCAAATTCAAGATTTTACAAAAATAAACTAAGTCATTTAAGTCAACTTAAGAAAAAGTGTCAGTCCACTTACTCGAGGTAAATTCCACTAATCTTCTCAAAAATATTCTAAGTATATAAGTCGACTTAAAGGACTATAGGTCGACTGTCCAGAAGGACTAATAATTTTTACAAAAATAATTTCTTCAGTGGACCAGTCGACTGCCTATGAGCTAGGTCGACTGTCCAGAACAACTTTTTCAAAAATTCTGAAATAAAGTGTCAGGTTCGTACCAGTCGACTGCACAGTAGGCCAGTCGGCTGTCGACCTACAGATTTCAAATTAGGTCTGATTAAAAAAATCAAAATCTGAAGCTTTCTAATGATCAATGCTTATGAAAATAGTTCGTATTCAGGAAAATAATAAATCTCAACAAGTCTTCATCAGGTATATGTATATATATCACTCAAAATATCAATATGTCAAAATTTAGGTTCTCATGTTCTAAATCACCAATTTTCTCATTAGGGTTTTACAAGATCTAGATATCTTTCACAAATTTAAATAAAAATTTGATTCATAAACTAATGCCCAGATGTTCATACTCAATCTCAACATGTTTTAGCATACAATTTCGATAATAAAGACCTACTATTTCGTTCACAATTATTCACATGATTCATATCACAAAACAAGATCTATATTGTCCACAACATCAGATCAACACATCAATGATACTTGCACACATAGATCAACAACATAACGAATTATAATATTCACAAAGTCGATCAAACAAACAAGATTACTCACATGAATCAACAACAAAACAATTTTCATATCTCTCACCTTAGATTTTGAGAAAAGTCCACGAAAAAGAATCCTCCTTTTGCTAGATCCAAAGACTCCTTTCTCCACCAAAATAGATCTCCAAAAATTTCTGTATTTTATCCGCAATGACGGCTGGAGAAAAAGTCCCTTAAATATCCTGGATTGAATATTAGGGTTTTACCCACACTTTGCAAAACAACCCTTTCCAAAATACAATTTACATATATTGATCATTCTTTGGAAATTCCATCAAAACTGATTTAAATTTGGTTTTAAAAGAAAACATACTTCTAAATTTCAACCAATACTGATCCAAAACGTCCAGAATATACAGTTTACACTTTAACCCTTAAAAATGTCAGTTTTGCAAAAAGGTCCTTCTTTTCTCAAAAATTCTAAATAGTTCCAATTAATTTCAGAAAAATCTGGAAAAATAGTAAATAATTACCAAATATTAAATGATGATTTTTCATAAAGAAAATTTAACTTTCAAACTTCTCAAAAGTCATTTGCACGTGTTTTGCACGTGTAAGAAGATAAATCTTTTTAGAAAATATTAATTAAATCTCCAAAAAATCTATTTAAATACATTTCAAATATAAAAATAATATTTGAAAATACGGGGTTCTACATCACTCCCTCCTTAGAAGAGTTCTGTCCTCAGAACTACTAATGAGTCCAAACATCATACCAACAAAGAAATCAACATCTCATAAATGGAAACATAATTCAAACAATTGCATAAGGCAACTTAATCAAAATAGAAGAAATGCAACTCAAATCAAAGTACTATCATTCAAAGAATTACAATCACACAAAAGAAATACACTCATGCAAAAAGTTCAGGGAAGTCCTTTTGCATGCGGTCTTTAGGCTCCCAAGTAGCCTCCTCGAACTGCTGATTCCTCCACAACACCTTGACCATAGGTATCACCTTGCGCCTGAGAACTTTCTCTCTACAGTCAACGATTTCAACAGGCCGTTCCTTGTAACTCAAGTTCACCTGTAACCCTTCAGGAACCTCTGCCAACTGATGATTCTGATCTGGCACATACTTCCTCAACAATGACACATGGAATACATCATGCACTTGTGCCAACTCCTCTGGAAGCTTCAATCTATACGCTGTCTTGCCAATCCGCTCCATGATCCTGTATGGACCAATGTACCTTGGCGCCAACTTGCCTCCCTTACCAAACCTGATCACTCCTTTGGTCGGAGAAACCTTGAGAAAAACTACATCCCCAACCTCAAACTTTAAGTCTCTTCGTCGTGTATCAGCATAACTCTTCTGCCGACTCTGAGCCTCAACTAACCTCTTGCGAATCAGCTCAATCTGCTCTGACGTCTGCTGCACGATCTCAGGACCATACATCTGCCTCTCGCCAACCTCATACCAACAAACAGGTTTCCTGCACCTCCGCCCGTATAAAGCCTCATACGGTGCCATCCCAATACTCGCATGGTAACTGTTGTTATAAGCAAACTCAACCAATGCCAAGTATCTCTCCCAACTACCACCGAAATCCATAACACAAGCCCTCAACATATCTTCCAGCACTCGATTCACCCTCTCCGTCTGACCGTCGGTCTGTGGATGAAAAGCAGTAATAAAATCAGTTCTGGTGCCTAAAGCTGCTTGTAGGCTCTTCCAAAACCTTGAAGTAAACCTTGCATCTCTGTCGGAAACAATCGACACATGAACTCCATGAAGTCTCACAATTTCCCCAATGTAAAACTCAACCAATTTCTCCATCGACCAAGTAATCTTCATGGCTAGAAAGTGAGCCGACTTAGTCAAACGGTCCACAACAACCCAAATCGAGTCGTTGCCCTTCGAATTCCTCGGCAAACCTGTGATGAAATCCATACTGATATTCTCCCACTTCCACTCCGGAATGGGTAACGGCAGTAACAAACCTCCACGTCCAATTTTCTGCTTTGATCTACTGACAAGTCAGACACCTTGCCACAAAATCTGCTACATCCCGCTTCATACCAGACCACCAAAAGTGCTGTTTGATGTCCCTGTACATCTTCGTGCCTCCTGGATGAACTGACAACAATGTACTGTGTGCTTCCTGCAAGATGCTCTCTCTCAAATCTGCATTATCTGGAACACACAACCTCTCACCTAACCAAAGAACTCCATCTTGGACACGAGACTCCGATAGCTTGCCTTCTGAAACCTGTTGCAACATCTTCTGAATCTCTGAATCTGATCTCTGACATTCCACAATCCTCTCTATCAAGGACGGTTGCAGCCTCAACTGAGCCAAAGATGCCCCTAAACCTTGCAGTACCACCTCGATACCTGCCTGATCGATCTCTGCTGCCAACTCTCTTCGAGTAGTGATCAAACCTGATAAACTACTCTTCCTGCTAAGTCCATCAGCCACCACATTCGCCTTGCCCAGATGATACTTGATCTCGGGACGAATGTCCTCCAATACCTCCAACCACCTTCTCTGCCGAAGATTAAGATCCTTCTGCTGATAAATGTACTTCAGGCTCTTGTGGTCGGTGTACATATTAACCTTCTCACCATAAACATAATGCCTCCACAGCTTCAAGGCATAAATGATAGCTGCTAGCTCCAAATCATGCATCGGGTAATTCTTCTCATGCGGACGCAATTACCTCGAACCATAAGCAATAACCTTGCCTTCTTGCATCAAGACACAACCCAAACCTCTGAGAGATGCATCACTATAGATATCATAATCCTTCCCAGCTTGAGGCAAAGCTAAGATAGGTGCAGTAGTCAACATTTTCTTTAACTCAAGGAAACTCTCCTCGCACTTATCAGTCCACACAAATGCCACATTCTTCCAGGTCAAACCTGTCAAAGGAACTGTAATATGAGAATAACCCTGGATAAATCTCCTGTAGTAACCAGCTAAACCCAAGAAACTTCTGACTTCCTTCACAGTCGTTGGCCTGGGCCAATCCTTCACTGCTTCAACTTTCTGAGGATCAGTAGCTACTCCCTCCTTAGAAAGAATATGACCAAGGAAAGCTACCTCAGACTTCCAAAACTCACACTTCGACAACTTGGCATACAAGCTATGCTCCTGCAATTTCTGTAATACCGCTGTCAAGTGCGTAGAATGCTCCTCCTCCGACTTCGAATACACCAAAATATCGTCGATGAAAACCACCACGAAGGAATCAATAAATGGCCTCAAAACCCGATTCATCATATCCATAAACACTGCTGGCGCATTCGTCAACCCGAATGGCATTACCAGAAACTCATAGAGTCCATGACGAGTCCTGAAAGCTGTCTTACTCACATCTTCCTCCTTGACTCGAACCTGATGATACCCCGACCTCAAGTCAATCTTCGAAAATACAGCTACTCCTCGAAGCCTGTCGAACAAATCATCAATCTGCGGTAGTGGATAATTGTTCTGAATAGTCACCCTATTCAACTCCCGATAGTCAATGCACATCCTCATTGAACCATCATTCTTCTTGACTAATAGTACTGGCGCTCCCCACGGAGAAGAACTCGGCCTGATAAGCCCTTTGCTCAACAACTCCTCAATCTACTTCTTCACTTCATCCTGCTCTACAGGTGCCATCCTGTACGGAGCCTTGGAAATCGGTGCACTCCCCAGCTGTACATTTATGCAGAACTCCACGTCTCTCTGCGGCGGTAATCCTGAAAAATCATCCAAGAACACCTGAGGAAAATCTCTGACAACCGGAATACCCTTGACTTCATTTGAAATTGCCATCTTAGATACCATTGCAGTCACCTTCGGAATCTTCTTCTTCCCTTGGGAAGTCACTGCAGGTCCACCTGGTGCTTTCACCAACATCTCCTTCTGCTTGCATTCGATTGTGGCATCATATATTGCCATTCAATCTATGCCCACAATGACATCCACACCCAAAACTTTCAGCTCGATCATATCAATGCCGAACAACCTCCCACCAATCTCGATATCACAGCCCTCGTAATATCGATCCGCAATCAACTCTTCACCTGACGGCGTTGCCACCGACAAAATCCTGCCTGGAAACAACTTAGGTTCCACACCTAAGATCTTTGCAAAACTTGGCGATACAAAAGTATGCGATGAACCAGTGTCAAATAAAACCTTTGCCTTTATTCCATTAATTAAAACAACTCCTGTTACAATAAGAATGATACTCAATCTTAAATTGTTCTCAAATAAAGGTTTCATTTATTACATTGATTCAAAATAAAAATCAGAACTCTTGCATACCCTGTATTACATCTTCCGAGTTACCAGCGTCTTCCTCGGTTAATGCAAATACTCACCCTTGCCTCTTCTGAAATTTGCTCCCACCAGAACCATCCTTCCTCAATTGTGGACAATGAGACTGAGAATGTCCTGCCTGCCCACACTGGGAACAAACCTGCTTTGCTAACTTCGGACATGCTGACCTGTAATGTCCTGCCTCCTTACAGTAATAACAGGTCACTCCTTGAGCTGCAGGTGCCTTCTGCACTAGGTCACTGAATTTGGCCTGCTTCGCAGGGAATCCCTTCCCACTCTGGCCTGATGCTGGCCTCTTGTTCCGGTTCCATGTATCTTGCTTCTTCTGGAACTGGTCCATGTCCTCTTCAGTCATGGCTGCTCTCCTGACCAGCTTGTCGAACCGTCTGATACCCAACGGGATCATCCTCGACCTCAAGCTTGGCCTCAAGCCCTGCTCAAACTTTTTGGCCTTCTTTGCTTCATCAACGACCAACTCTGGTGCATACCGCGAAAGCTGAGCAAATTTGGTCTCGTACTCCCGCACGGTCATGCTGCCCTGCTGAAGGTTCAAGAACTCAGTCGCCTTCTTCTCCTGAACATCTAGGGGAAAGAAGCGATCTCTGAACTCCTCCAGAAAAGCCTTCCAAGTCAACGGTTGGTCTCCCAAAGCCCTTTTCACTGACTCCCACCAGACACCAGCGTCCTTCTCAAGCTGCATCGAAGCTAACTTCACCTTGCTGGCTGCTGGAGTTTCCGATACCTCGAAGATTGTCTCCATCTTCCTAATCCAATCGTCTGCTGCGGTTGGATCAGCTTGCCCCTCAAAGACTGGCGGCCTCATCCTCTTAAAGGATTCAATCTGCTTGATAGGGTCGGCATTCACCAAACCCTGCCCAACTCCATGATTCGGCTGCGGATTCTGTTGCTGAGCCTGTTGCTGCGCCATGTTGAATGCCATCAGTGTGTTCAGCGTCCGGTACACCTTGGCGAATTCAGCCTCAAGGTCGATCCCATTTCCTCGGGAACTACCAGATCCATCCTCATTGTTGCCACCATTCCTGCCCCTGGGTGCAACCATTTTGAATACTGCAAAACGAGGGAAAAGTTAGAGCATCACGCACACAATTCAAATTCACATCAATATCCTTTGGCAAAATCTCAATTGAATCCCAAAGGTAAAACATCATATTCAATTCTATGTGATACTCACTCTTTAATGTCCACACTTAGGTACACACACTCTAGTGTCCACACCTAGGTTATCTTTATGTCATGTTTAGTATTACTATTGAAGCGTCGCTCTGATACCAATCTCTGTAGCGCCCAATACGTGGCACATTCCCAGCGATCCACTTCAATACAATATTAAACATAACCAATACCACTAAAAATTTTCAAACATTTATTGCAACAAAACCTTACATTGCACAACGGAATTCAAATATCTCAACTACAAATTTATCTCAAAACTGTTATTACAATTTTACACAAACACTTAAGAATCAATTTATCTCAAATATGCCTCTAGCATCCAAATCTCCATCACTAAGCAACTACCTGCAACATGTGAGGCTAGAGATGATCCCTAACCCCCAAAACTAACGGGGTCGGCCATAAATGGTGTGAGAGATATAAAAACAAATAAACAACATAAAAGATCTTACCTCATAAATTCTTAAACAACAGGTACTAAATGATTATGGAAAGTACGAAATGACAGGTAACATAAGACATCAAGTGATACTAAGCTAAGTGTCATGTGTAGAAAACAGGAAAACCAAATGCATAAAACCAAACCGAGAAACAATTACTCTAGATGCAGACTCTCTAATGCGTACTTGTCGAAGTCTATGCATCCCATTCTACATAGGTTCGGTGCAAGCCCTTAACGTCTCCACTTCATAGGGTTCAATCCCCTGCTATGCAACTAATCCTAACACGATGACTACTACGAGATAAAGATAAACCATGGATAGTATCTCATGCTCGATAATTCCGGAGATGGATCCCACACCCAAGATATTTCACTTGAATAATTCCGGAGATCATCCCACACCGAAACATTGACACGTCACCACAATATACCACATGTGCTTCACCTCGACTCCGATAATTCCGGAGATCAATCCCACACCACAAATAGTTACCATGATAATTCCGGAGATTGTCCCACACCACAAGACTGTGATAATTCCGGAGACATATCCCACACCACTAATAATCTACTGTGATAATTCCAGAGATTAAATCCCATACCGAAAGCCATACTGAGGTTCTTGACTCATGTTCCCGTTCATCATATCACCACTAGTGCCTATCCTTAATATTTTCGGTTAATTAATTACTTAACGAATCTCCTAGAGTGGTATACCCTACCGGCCTAAATTCAAATCCAAATAACTGAAATGCCTCACTGGGCCTCAACAAATAACTCAACACCGGTACGCTAGGGTCATACGCCTCTAGAGACTCAACTCAAATATCCAAACAAGGTTCTACTAAACCAAGTGGCTCAACTGAATGTCCCGAAGGAAATGCTTATCTGAATATCTCAAAGTCAGTGGCTTAATCATATACTGAACTGAATGACAAGTATGTACTAAATTATCTAAGAAACCAATCATTCGAATTAACACTGAAGTTTACAAATATCCTTCAGTATTAGTCGACTCATACTGATGATAAGTCGACTGTCCAGAGGACCAAATTCAAGATTTTACAAAAATAAACTAAGTCATTTAAGTCGACTTAAGAAAAAGTGTCAGTCGACTTACCCGAGGTAAATTCCACTAATCTTCTCAAAAATATTCTAAGTATATAAGTCGACTTAAAGGACTATAGGTCGACTGTCCAGAAGGACTAATAATTTTTACAAAAATAATTTCTTCAGTGGACCAGTCGACTGCCTATGAGCTAGGTCGACTGTCCAGAATAACTTTTTCAACAATTCTAAAATAATGTGTCAGTCTCGTACCAGTCGAATGCACAGTAGGCCAGTCGGCTGTCGACCTACAGATTTCAAATTAGGTCTGATTACAAAAATCAAAATCTGAAGCTTTCTAATGATCAATGCTTATGAAAATAGTTCGTATTCAGGAAAATAATAAATCTCAACAAATCTTCATCAGGTATATGTATATATATCACTCAAAACATCAATATGTCAAAATTTAGGTTCTCATGTTCTAAATCTCCAATTTTCTCATTAGGGTTTTACAAGATCTAGATATCTTTCACAAATCTAAATAAAAATCTGATTCATAAACTAATGCCCAGATGTTCATACTCAATCTCAACATGTTTTAGCATACAATTTCGATAATAAAGACCTACTATTTCGTTTACAATTATTCACATAATTCATATCACAAAACAGGATCTATATTGTCCACAACATCAGATCAACACATCAATGATACTTGCACACATAGATCAACAACATAACGAATTATAATATTCACAAAGTCGATCAAACAAACAAGATTACTCACATGAATCAAGAACAAAATAATTTTCATATCTCTCACCTTAGATTTTGAGAAAAGTCCATGGAAAAGAATCCTCCTTTTGCTAGATCCAAAGACTTCTTTCTCCACCGAAATAGATCTCCAAAAATTTCTGTATTTTATCCGCAATGACAGCTGAAGAAAAAGTCCCTTAAATATCCCGGATTGAATATTAGGGTTTTACCCATACTTTGCAAAACAACCCTTTCCAAAATACAATTTACATATATGGATCATTCTTTGGAAATTCCATCAAAACTCATTTAAATTTGGTTTTAAAAGAAAACATACTTCTAAATTTCAACCAATACTGATCCAAAACGTACAGAATATACAGTTTACACTTTAACCCTTAAAAATGTCAGTTTTGCAAAAAGATCCTTCTTTTCTCAAAAATTGCAAATAGTTCCAATTAATTTCAGAAAAATCTGGAAAAATACTAAATAATTCCCAAATATTAAATGATGATTTTTCATGAAGAAAATTTAGCTTTCAAAATTCTCAAAAGTCATTTGCACGTGTTTTGCACGTGTAAGAAGATAAATCTTTTTAGAAAATATTAATTAAATCTCCAAAAAATCAATTTAAATACATTTTCAAATACAAAAATAATATTTGAAAATACGGGGTTCTACAGTTTGGCTAAAACCCGTTTTTACCGGCGAAGTTTGGTCGAATTGGTTTTCGAAGTTCCCACAGACGGGACCAATCTATTGCTGCTAATTTCTGTGTGGGAGCAAACAAATGATATGAGTTCTTTTAAAACAATAAAAAGCTGACCTTTCTGACTTTCACCGATATTGATTGTTTCCAATTGATGTTGATTTCTGAATCTGACTCGTTTGCACCGTTGGATCTGATCTTGATGGTGACGATTTCTCCGATTGACCTGCAAAAGTCTGAAACACCTGGGTTGACCTCGGCGACAGACCCTCCTACGCTCAAGTCAGAACTCAAAAATAGAAAGAGAGTTGTTAGAGGCAAAATACTGATTACCTGTTTCTGATGAAGGTAGGGAGTATTTATAGTCGCTGTGGGGGTCAGTTTCAAGATAATGATTTATCTCTACATTCCAGTGTTTTTGTATTGAATTGATTATCTCTTCTTCATGAATATATAAGAGTTGTTGGAGAGATTGAGTTAAAACTCTTCTCATGATAAGAGATATGGTTTTTAAACTCTCTTATAGATAATTATGAGTTTAAATCATATTTAAATAATAATGTACTCATTTACATTGGGATGTTATGACAACCCAGTATGACACACCAGTTTTGGGCTATTAGGCTTGAAAGAGGTCCAATTCCCGTTTACGAACCCGTTTGTAGTGGATTTTACTATTTTACCCCTGAGAGCTTTAAGACCCGTGTCCGATTTTAACGTTCCCGATTTGGTTCTATTTTTACCCATATCATATCATATCACATATATATATATATATATATATATATATATATATATATATATATATATATATATATATAATTCTTCATTTTTTTGTCCTGGGTGTCTTATCTCTTTGTTAAAAAATAATTCTAAAGTGCTGTGAAGATCAAGGTTTATTTAGTTAGGCTTCTTTGTTTCACTTCTACCAACCAGCTTGTTGAAATTATCTGAGACTCCCAGAGTTAAAGCTAATTGATGTAAACTTAACCCTAAATAGAGAATTTTCCAAGAATACTAAAAGATTAAGTTTACCAACACGTAATGCCGATTAAGTTGGAAATTAAAACTAATAATTGGTTTGATAGATTTTCAAGATATGAAATAGTTTAACAAATCCAATTAAAGATTCAAACCTAACAATCAATAATTATATCTAAACGTTTTTAACAAGTAAAATAGTCAATAACAATTCGTACCCTACTTAGTTGGTAGAAGCACACACTCTCAATATTTGTGGACGACAGATAAATCAAATAATATTATGGAGACGATAAGTAGTAACACAAATAATTGGAGAAGTGGAAAGAAGTTACCTGGGTTTGTAGAATGATTCACTGTTATGGTGGAAGTCAGGGTGTGAGGTGCTGTGGTGGAGGTGACGACGGCTGGCATCGAGGCATGATGGAGCCGATGTATTGGTTCGGGGGGATTCGGGTGCTAGGAAGTGAGGAGATGCAATCGGTGGTGGAGAGCGGCTTGGGAGCTGACGACAGCGACAGTGCTGGCGGGGCGGCTGAAGGTGGTGCTGGCGATGGAGGAACCCAATGGGGTTTGGTGGTAAGGGCAGTTGGTGGTCGGGTGTGGAGACGTGGAGGAAAGGGAGAGGTGGGCAACGAGGGAGTGGACGATGGCGAAGGGTTTATGAAGGCGAAGAGAAGGGGGGTTCACGGTGGTCGATTGGAGAGGGGATCGATGGGGCTGGGGTGTTGGGTTTCGGGATTCACCCAAGAAAGAGGGAAAGAAGAAGAATAAAGAGAGAGAGGGAGAGTGGCTATAGGAGTATATTAGGGTTTGGGTGGAGATTTGAGAATTCGAGTTTAGGGTTTGAATAAGATTTGAGGATTTGAGGTGTAATTAGAGCTTCCCACAAACTTTAATACTTTATTAGGATTTCTTACAAACCTTAATAAATGCAGAGCAATAACTCAACACAATAAATTTTTTAATCAATAATAACATACTTTATCGTTATTCTCAAGACCTATATATAGACTCAAAATAAATCTCAATACAAATTTCCAAAATATTCTAATGCATAAAATAAAGGGTGCAAATTGTAAAACTATTACATAAGGCTAAATCTCAAAATATAACAAAACTGAACCAATGTCTTCATCATTCTTTCCAGGTGGGAGAGAGTTCAACCCAGTTGAGTCAAAACCAGTGATCATGTCATAGTGCTCCAAAAAATCTTGATCCAAGCGCTGGAGATCTTCACGATCAATCCAAGTGTCCTCCGACTTCAACTTGTTCTTCCATTTCACAAAATACCTATGAACACCAAAATCTCTACTAGTAGAGTTTATCTGATCATCTAAAATATTATCAAATTTTTCTGTCGACGGGTAAAAAGTACGAGGTAAATGAAAAAATGTGGGAATCTCACCATTAGGCTGTAGGGTAGGCTCTTCTATAAGAGAATTTCTAGGGTTAAATTTTGGACCTTCATAGAGTACTAAATCCTCAATATTGAAAGTCTTACTTATACCAAAACCTTCAGGAAGGTCAATGACATAGGTATTATCATTGATTTTATGTAAAAGTTTAAATAGTCTTGCAACACATACATTCAATTTTTTAAAGGATCCAGCTTGAAACCGTTTTGGACGAATCCGAACCATCAGTTCATCACCAACATCAAGAGTTATAAATTTCCTTCTAGTATTTGCTATTAACTTGTAGTTAAAATTAGTCTTATTAATTTCCATAAAAATTTCTCTATGCAAATCAATAATGTGGGATGCAAATGTGCATGCAGACTCTGTTGTAAATCACCCTAGGGGGGGTGAATATGGTGATTGTGCGGAATTAAAAAAATTAAAGTAAAGTGGAGAGTAAATAAAAAGAGATAAGAAGAGCAAACATAGATAGCACAAGTGACGCAGCGATATAACGTGGTTCAACCCCAGGTCTACGTCCACACCTCCTACTTGTAGCAATTCTCTGCTGCAAGCATTGCACTATACTCAAACCTTTGTACAGTGATTATCGGATTCAGGCCGAGAGACCTGTTACACCCATAGGACTTGTAACACAAGTTTCGTCAATCTCACCGAAGTGAAAGAAAAAGAAAAAGCTTAAGATCTTTAATGATCCTGACTGAAGAATACAAATAGTTATCACACCCTCGGATTGACTGTTGAAAGATTGGTTCAGAAGATTTTTCTCAGAAGTAATAGATAAAAAATACACAGTGGGTTCGTCCAAATATATAGACTGGGAAGTGTATCGATAAAAAATAGAAACGATACATTCCAAAAATGTGAACAACGCAAAGTTCGGTCGACCACACTTTCGGTGCATTCGAACGTTCATCTCTCTGATGTAAAGTCGAGAGATGAAGGGTCAACTGCTTCTTACGTAACTGTGAAGTGCAGTCGACTGTACTGCGGTCGACCATCATGAGGTGCGGTCGATCGTTATGGCGTTGTTTCATGACGAATCCACTTTATCTTCTTTCCAAAACTAATCAGTCACTAATCAATTAAATACAGATAAAATCTCACAAATATAGAATGATAGCAACTGGTTTTGATAGCTTTCTTGGACACTAATCGATCAAATGCCCTTTTTGAATATCTTCTTCTTTTGCTTTATTTTGCAATCTTTCTTTATTACTTTCCTTCCTTGAATATTCTTGAATCTCTCTTGTATCTCTTATTGATATTATTTGATCATGAAAATCTGAACAACTCAATTTAAATTTATTAGTATTTATAGACACGTTTTGTGCACACCAAACCAAGAGTCAACATCTGTGACTCTAGGATGTTTTAACACAGGGATAAAATCTATAGTTTACCAAGTGACTTGGGAAGGGATGGGTATTCAAGTACATTCAATGGAGGTGATTGGATCGACCAAATACAGTTGAGAGACTGGTCATCCTCTTCTTCACCGAAGTCATCACTTACATGAGGTTCATAGGTAAACTCATTGTCCGGCTCATCAGCAATGACAGGGGTACATTTTATGATGTTTATCCTACTGGGACAGGGACAGTTGCTAGCAACATGACCATATCCCTTGCATTTATAACACTTAGTGAGATGATCAATCTTAGAGTTTTTATTTTAATGTTCTTACCCATGTTGTCAATTCTAGGTGGATAGGAATTTGAATTAGGTGACTTGAGTAAGACTTGTTGGGGTACTGAGAAGATGATGACTCAGGCCTAGAGGGCTCTCGAATTAATGTAAAGCTAAAAAAGCAATAGAAATTATTAACCTCTTCAGCAGTGCCTTCACGAGTTTCAAGAGCATAGGCAATTTTTGATTGAAATGATTCTCTATCTACACTTTGGCTTCACACATGAAAAACATTATGGAACTGCAGATAATACATTGGTGAATATGTAGCTAGGATTTTAACAGCTCCAATGATGAAAAAAGAAGAAGATGAATTTAAGTAAAAGATAAGGAAATAAAAGAAATTATCATATCCAATTTACAAGGGATCCCAGCATGTTAGTGATGAGCACATCGGTTGTGTTTTGTTTTATTTTGAGATTTAGCCCTACGTAGTAGTTTTGCAATTTGCACCCTTTATTTTATGTATTAGAATATTTTGGAGATTTGTATTGAGATTTATTTTTAGCCTATATATAGGCCTTGAGAATAATGAGAAAGTATGCTATTCTTGTTTAAAAAATTTATTGTGTTGAGTTATTGCTATGCATTTTTTTCTTCTTGTGTACGTGAGACCATAAGAAATTATTAGGATTTGTGAGAAATCTTAAGAAAGTATTAGGGTTTGTGAGAAGCTCTAATTACACCTCAAATCCCCAAATCTTAATTCAAACCCTAAACCCTAATTCCCAAATCTCCACCCAAACCCTAATCTGCTCTTACAACCACTTTCTCCCTCTCTCTCTCCTTATTATTCTTCTTCCCCTTTTTCTTGGGTGAATCCCGAAACCCAACGCCCCAAGCCCCATCCATCCCCTCTCCGATCGACCACTCTGAACCCCCATTCTCTTTGCCGTCATCGACTCCCTCGCCGCCCTCCTCTCCCCTTCCTTCACGTCTCCACACCCAACTATCGACTGCCCCTACCACCAAACCCCACCGGGTTCCTCCATTGCCAGCACCACCTTCAACTGCCCCGTCAGTTCCGCCACTATCATCAGCTCCTCGCAGACCACCGGCGACCACCTCCCAAGCCGCTTTCCACCACTGAGTGCATATCCCCACTGCGTAGCACCCGAATTCCCCCGAACCAATACATCGGCTCATCAGCCCTCGATGCCAGCCGTTGTCACCTCCACCATATCGCCTTACACCCTGACTTCCACCATCATAGTGAATCGTTCTACGACCCTGGTAACTTCTTTCAACTTCTCCAATTATTTGTGTTACTACTTATCGTCTCTATAATATAATTTGATTTATCCATCGTCCACAAATATTGAGAGTGTGTACTTCTACCAGCTAAGTAGGGTACGAATTGTTATTGACTATTTTACTTGTTAAGAACGTTTAGGTATAATTATTGATTGTTATGTTTGAATCTTTAATTGGGCTTGTTAAATGATTTCATATCTTGAAAATCCATCAAACCAATTATTAGTTTTAATTCCCAACTTAATCGGCATTACGTTTTGGTAAACTTAATCTTTTAGTATTCTTGGAAAATTCTCTATTTAGGGTTAAGTTTACATCATTTTGGTATCAGAGCGAAGGTTTTTAAAAACCCTAGTTCTTGTATCATTTAGTCATAATTTCTGCATTGATTAGGAATTATTTGCATTCAACACTTTTTGTTCATTAATAAAAAAAAAGAAAAAGAAAAAAAAAGAAAAAAGTTAGGTGCATTTAGGACACATTTTTCCAAATTTCTGCAGACACACATCACCACGACCCCTAGTTTTTATAGTTGGTAAATGCGTCCTTGTAGCACCATCACGAATCCCGAATAACCTTTCTTATCCCTGCTAAACCACCCAATCTAGAATCCTAGAAATCAGCAAAGTTTTTTTTCTTCAGTCACTGAAATGGATAACTCTGATATTTCCAATACCCTCGCTGCCATTCAAGCAACTCATTTTTTTGTTGAAGAAATCCATTCAAGCAACTCTTACTAATATCAATCAGAGGCTTGAGAAAGTAGAATTGAATCAAAATGTGGTCCCTAAGCTCATCGTCAGATCCCTTAAGGGAATGATCGTGATGACTGATGTTAAGATCGTGACCCTGATGAACAATACAAGAAGAATGTTAAGGCTGACATTCCCCATTTTGATGGTCGTATGAAACCCCAAGCTTATCTCAATTGGATCCGTGCCATGGACCACTACTTTATGTGATTTGACATGAGCAAAGACTTGAAGGTTAAATTTTCCACTATGAAATTGACTGATAAAGCTCAACAACATTGGACCAATCTTGAACACGCCCGTAGATTGAGGCCTGACACCCAAAGTCACTTGAGAGGCCATGAATGAGAAGCTCACTAAAAGATATGTGCCCCTATCTTTCCACACCCGAATACTTGATTCGTGGAATCAACTCTATGAGGAAAACAAATCCACCCAAGAGTATGTGGATAAGTTCGACGACTTTCTCATTCGGTACAATGCCTTAGGTAAAGAGAGCGAAGAACAAACTCTCTCTAAGTTCAGAGCTGGACTACAAGCCGATCTTAGGAATGAGCTAATTCATAGGAATGCAGATTTATTGGCAGCATCTTATGCCCTTGTCCTCGATATGGATTCTCTTAAAGCAAGTTCTCACTACAAATCCACCAATTCGATAGATCATTCCTCTAGAATGACCTCTAAGATTGAAATATCTTAGATTTGGCAAAAACTAAGTAAAATGTTGTTTTTAAAAATGATGTATTGTGGACTACATTTTGATGCAGATTGCTGCTCTATCAGTGGCACTATTTAGGCCTCTCAATCTAAGAACTCGGTGAGCATTTTTTTCATCAAGATGATAAATTTATTCGAGTTTCAGTATGTATGTGTGTATTTGAAGTGTAAGGTTTTCCAAGTGATCTTTATTCTTGTAAAAAAATTACGATTCTGTGTAATAACTGGAAATAGTTCTACAGTTTATAAATGTAGAAATTTCCTTTTGTCACTGAAGTTGCTGTATTTTCCTATTCAATTAAGTGACGGGAGTGACGAGAAGATTCATGGAGTATGTTATACATTAGTGTTTCTCTGTTCAATATACTAGTGAATTGTTAGTTTTGACTCCATAAGAGCATCCCTTATCGTCACTTCTCATGATTGTCAAAAAATGGCTAAATACATATTTATATATGGCATTTTTAGCGTTTGCTGCAGTGGTCCAATGATATTTTATAGCAATTTAAGATAAAAAAAATATAAGACAGACTTTAGAGATCCGTCGTAGGGCGAAATGCATTATTTAATTAATTTTTTATTGTTAGACAGTTGTTGAAGTTCCGTCGGAAGGGAAAAAACTAAAAAAAATAAAAAATGGACAGACGGACTTAGAAGGTTCTTCCGTCAATTAGGGATGCCTCGGACGGATCTTGAAGATCATCCGTCCGTCATTTTTGGTTTTTAATTTTGCTTTTATTTGCATTAACTCTGTTATTTCAGCCTTTATTTTAGGCTTTACTCTCTATTCTCGCATCACTCTCTATCTCAATTTCTTAATTAGTCGAGGTTCAATCTTCATCAGGAGGTCATCTCTTACTATCTATTTTTCAATTAGCCAAATCGAGGTACGATGTCTTCGATACGAAGATTTATTAGACATTTGAAATCAAAGCGAACAGATGCCAGCTCATGGCAACACAAGCAACGAAGCAGAAGGAGAGATTCTAAATTTCAACTTTGTCGATCAATCCAGTTGGAATCGTGTAGTAGACGATTCGAAACATATTAGTCAATATAGTATTGTTTACCCCTTAATGTGGTTTTTGTAAATTCAGGGGAAATTGGAAGGATCCAATCAAGAAGTACAATCAGTACTACTCACGGATTCCACTAATTGAACAACTAGTAGAGCAAGCGGGATGACACCGTTTCATGAAAACCAATACAAATAGGTCGGTGATGCAGCTCGTCGAGGCACTCGTAGAGAGATGGTGGGACACTACCCATATTTTCCACCTACCGTGTGGTGAGTTGGGTTTCACTCCATTGGATTGGGTTATGCTAACGGGGATTCCTATCGGTATCAGTGACTTGCCTCCATGCAACGACGAGGCTTATACTTCCGAAATTGTTCAGAATCGCTTCTTTCCAGAATTAACAAGTGATGATTGGAAATCACAAGGTATACGGTATTCTTTTTCAAAAATTATTTTACCAATACTTTGATTGAAGAAGCTGAAACCGATATGGCACTAACAATGAGGATTGCACGTGCTTTCTTTATGTACTTCCTCGGTGCATTTCTTTATCCTAATGGTGCTGGGTTAGTAAGGTGTGGTTGGCTAGCCATAGTTGTAGATCTGAATGTTGTTGCCAAATACGATTGGGGTAGTCATGCACTAGCTCTGCTGTATTTGTCTTTGAACTCATGTAGCAGACTTTAAAGTGAAGTCATTTAATAGGCCGTGGCAAGTGTTGGAGGTAATACTAAATCTATTTAGTACTAATTTTTGTCGAATAATGTCATTATATTATTTCAATTGGTCTATTCGTAACATATTTGATAATTTTGTTTTACAGTATTGGGCTTACGAATACACAAATTGCTGTATTCCAGTTAGAGATAGAAACATTTTTATGGAGACTCACATGGCTAATTCTGATGTATGGCCAAAAATTTTGTGATGGAATAAAAAATTCTTAGATTTAGGTCGATCTGATCCTATTAGGTACAATCAATCGATGGCTCGTGATCAGTTGGAGATGCGCACTTTTTCCTCCATCATTTGGCAGCCATATAATAGGCCATCAACTAAAGACGTATACGAAATTGAAGCTATCAAATTCATTTCACGTTATCGACGTGCTTTGACGTACTGCAACCAGGTATATTATTTTTTGTCATATTTATAAACAGTACTTTTATTAAATAGTTTGGTTATGCTAAAGTAAACATTTGATCGCAGGGTGTATGGTATCTTGGTGATCGTTGTATTCGCCAACTTACTGGAATAATTGCTATCCAAAAAGACCCACCTCTCATGCGTTTCATGACATCCAGTACTAATATTCCTGCGCCTATCAAAGCATCACTTTTCGTATGTTGTGTAGAGCAGATCACCTTTGATGAGTACTGGGCAAAGGTTTCTATAACTCACGTTTTCATTTTTCCCTTTTTGTTGTTGATCCCAATTGTAATCTCCATTGTAATTCTATTTCATCTCTTTTGTCTCATTATTGTATTGAATAATATTAATCCTAATGTTATTCATAATCCAATCCTGATCTCAGTTGATTATTTTAAATGTACTTCTTGTATTCCTAGTTCAAATTTAATTTCATAAATTATCTTGTCTTCTTAGGTTGTGAATTGTCCTCCCATTTGATCCATTTTGTGCCCAAAGCCCAATATCCACCTCCTATCGGATCTTTTACCCAAACCCACTAACCCAAAACAACCTCCAAATTCTCCCTAATAGACTAATCCTTATGATCCCTCCTAATCACTCCCCACAAGCTCCACAATCCGTAACCCCCAAAAATTTGAAAATGGAATCCCTATTATTAAGCCCCAAAAATCTCTCCCCATTACTAATGCAATCAAATACTAACCTAATAACCCCCTACAGCCGCCATCACCTATTAACCAAAAAAAAACCCATACTATTTAACCCTAACCTAAACCCCCGCACTGTTCAACGCCCCCCCTGCCATTCTCCTACCTCCCATACCTTCCTTCCCCTACCTCGCACTCAACCAGAACCCAATACTCCAATCCCTCCTCCACCGCACCTCGCCCTTGTCACCTCGTCCCTGTGTCCATCTCTTACCGTCCTCGCCCAAGAACCCACCGCGACCCATCTTCACCGAACCCAACTCCCCCATTGCCGAAACCCAGTTACCCATCCACCAAGCTGTCGCCTCACTCGTCTTCACCCTCTCTGTGCACCCCGCAACCTCCGAAGAACCCTCCATCTTTTCCCTCATCACCGTCCAAGCGCCGAGAACCCCTGTCGCCACTTTCCCTTGTTTTTCTGAGCGATAACAGAGTCCATCGCTCACTTGGTCACTGTCGATGCCCCTCGACCATAGCGCTGCTAACTGCCATCGTCCCCCTCGCTGCTGCCGCCGCCGACCATCGCAGTCGCCATTGCACCCTCCCGCGATCTCTCTCTCCCTCTCTCTCTCTCTTTGGCGTGTCTGAGAAGAAGAAGTGATGCGAGTGGGTGAGATTGCTGTGTGGTGTTCTAGGGGAGGGGGATTTGTGTTGCTGTTCTGTGTTCGCTGTTGTGTGGAGGATCTTGATTCGGTGTGCGGTGTTTACTATTTTTTCTAGTGGGGGATCAAGCTCTTGGTGTTTTGCTGTTTGGGGTTGACACGTCGCTCGCACGTGTCTTGGATTCTTGTTATTATTGGATCTAATCGTTAAAAAGGCAAGTCATTTCTTCTCGAATAATTATTGTATCGTATTCGAGATTATTTATTGAATCCCGCAAGTAGCTCCATCTTGAATATCATATATTGTTATTGTTATCTATCGTTGGGATACTACGGATTTACACGAGCGAATCCAAGTGGTAGTCTTGACTTCGTGCCGTCTTTTTGTCTCTAATATATAGGGATCTTACATGCACTCATGTAGTTAGTTCTTAAATATAAGAATAGGAAATTTTTGTTACATTTCATCTCACGACATTATATACAACTATTGTAGATTGTATATTAGGGTTGATTGTTTATGTGATTGATCATGATAAATTAGTTGATGGTAATTAGTGGAGTTATGGACATTATATATCTTAATACCATGTTCACATAGGAATGACTTGCTCTGATTTATGATTGTTAAATCCCAATTCATCGTTCTTAACATTTTAATCGTTTTACTAAAAAAGAACATGTTGGCATTCTGAAAATTTACGCCAACCTGAACCTTGT